>CM061747.1:156088264-156348263 GCA_030979885.1 Lolium multiflorum
GGAGGTTTCTACAACATTGATGTGGAGCCATTGAGAGGTAGCCAGGCACCGGGGGAGGTGTTTGCGGCGATCATTAGCTTCAAGGGGAAGCCGCTGTCGGAAGAGATGCTGTCCGATGAGCTCAAGCACCTCGTGGATGAGTTGTGGGATTGGCAAGTGCGCAAGCTCTCGGAGGTGGAATTCTCCGTCGTTTTCCCCTCCCGTGAGACGCTTAGGCTGAGCACGGGTAGTGGCAAGCTGCACCTCCCGCTGAGCAAGAAGGACACCACGATCCGTGAAGCCTTCCTGGCTCCAAAGCCGAGTGTGATGCTTCCGTCGACATGGGTGCGCTTGACAGGGGTCCCGGAGGATCTGATGACGAAGGAGAGGCTCATGGCAGCGTTTGTGATGGTGGGAAGGCCATTTGAGGTGGATGAGCTGTCTCTCAAGAAAAGGGACACGGAGCCGATTCGCATGCGCTTCCATTGTCGATTCCCGGAGAGGATCAAGGGATCGATCCAAGTGTTCGTCAATGGGGAAGGGTTCACGGTGGGGGTACAAGCTGAGGCTTCACCGCGCGGGGGGCCTGGGGGTTCAGGGGGACCGCCTAAGCCGCCGACACACCAGGACGAGGACGAGGATGAGTCCGATGGCTTCTCCACGGACAATGAGTGGAACAGGCACCGGCATAGAAAGAACAAGGATGGCGATAAGGCAATGGAGGAGGCCACGGCGAAAGGAAAGTCGACGCCGGCAGCTACGACCGGCAAGAGCCACAAGGGGGTGGCTGAGGCGGGACAGGGCTCACAGTCCGCACCCCCGCCTGGGATGGGGACGGGGACGGGGACGACTGGTCTGAAGCTGGACCCGCATGGGACAAACCTGTTGGGCGCTCGACCCACCCTCCTTCCCTTCCCCGCTTACCTGTGGGCAGGAGGTGCCGCAGCTGGAGCTGGCTGGGGCGGAGAATGGCCGGGTGGGCCTGGAGGGGTCGTCGATCTCCACGGTGACTGACCCCCTCTCCTCGTGGTCGGTGGACAGCCCGGAACCGATGGGCCCACCGGCCAAGGTGGCTAGGCGGGAGGTAGCGGCTGATGCCGTGGCGGAGGAGGTGCTGGTGTTGGGTGTGACTGAGGAGGAGGGAGGTGTCGAGGAGGGCCAGGAGGTGGTCAAGGACCTGCTACGGGAGTCGCGGGCGGCGACCCCGGTGGCGCGCGGTCCACGATCGGCGGCCATACCCTACGCGCGGCGGACGGCGAGCAAGCCGGCCACGACGGTGCGCAAGAGTGCGAGGCACGGGAAGGGGGCGGCGACCTCGACGGTGATGGAGAAGGCACAGCAGCTCGCGGCGGACAAGAACCTGGAAACTGTCATCATCAACAAAGGCGCCGACAAAGGTACGGACTTCACCGTCTTGGACATACTTTCCGACTCCCATCTCTTCCGTTGTCAAGGATAGTTGCATCATCTTCTCGCCTAGCAAGGGGAGCCCGGGGGAGGCTCTCTCCCTTGTAAGGGGAACGTGTCCAGGCGGCTCTCGCGGCCACGGCACGAAGGCTGCGGTTGGAGAAGGAGGCCTGCAAGCTGGCCGAAGCTAACCTCCCAGACAACGCGCATGAGCGGCAGGGTGCCCTCGACACACAGGATCCCGGCCCTAGTATGGGGCCACCTCTCGGGGAGAGAGAAGTGGGGGATGAATCTCCGGATCGGGTGCGGGGGACGCACTCGCCGTCCTTGGCGGCGCAGGACGTGGGTGGGGCGAAGGGCCGCACCATCCAGGCCCCCAAGCGGAGGCGGAAGAAGTCCTCGCTACGGTCGGAAGGGCTCGAGTAAGCGCGGGGATCATCATGAGGTTCCTTGTCCAAAACATCCGAGGATGGGGGCGCTGGTGAGGCGGACCCAGCTGAAGGACATCTTCAGGGCGGATCAAGTTGATATTATTGGTTTGCAGGAGACCATCAAACAGGACTTCTCGGCACAGGAACTTCGCTGGCTTGAACATGGTGGTCAATTCAATTGGAATTGGGTGCCGGCTAGGGGGCACTCTGGGAGCTCCTGCTTGGATTCAGGGATGAATTATTTGAGGTTGGGTTTTGGAGGAAGGGCTCCTTCTTTATCAGCGCTGACATCCTACAGCGAAACAACAACCTTAAATGGCGGTTCATGCTTGTGTACGGCCCGACGGATCACTCACGGACGTCTCAGTTTTTGGACGAACTCGAAACGGAAGTGGCTGACTGCCTTTTGCCGATTGTGGTGGCAGGGATTTCAACCTCGTCCGACGGGCGGAGGATAAGAGCAATGGGGCAGTCAATTGGCCAAGGGTCCGCCGCTTAATGATGTCCTAGCAAACCTATCCTTGAGGGAAATCACGGGCAGGGGCTCGGTATACGTGGACGAACAATCAGCGTCCCCGATTCGTTCGGTGTTGGACAGAGTTTTTGTTTCTCCATCCCTGGAGGCTATCTTTCCCTTGCTTCTCCGCGGCGGTCACGAGGATTGGCTCGACCACTGCCCCTGATCCTGGATAATGGGGAGAGAGGTCTTGTGCGATCTCCACGTTTCTTTTTCAAACGTGGTGGTTCGGGGTACCGGGCTTTGGGGAGCTGGTACGGGGCAGGATTGACTCGCCATCTCGCTGCAGGGACACAGAGGTCAAGTATTGACTGTGGCAGCTTATCGCCCGAGGGCTCAGGCAATTCCTCAAGGGATGGGGTGCCAACCTTGGGAAGGAGCGTCGGGTGTTCCGCGAAGATCTGCTTAAGCGGATTCAGGAGTTAGATGTGGAGGCGGATGCTAACGGGCTGGATGAGGAGGGATGGGCTCTCCGGTACAGCCTGGAGGATCAAATCATTGCGTCGATACCTCGAGGAGGAATATTGGAGACAAGCGGAGCCGTGTGCAGTGGACGCTTAAGGAGACGCATGCACCGCCTATTTTCATGCTTATGGTAGACGCCGAAATGCATGATTCCACGCCCGATTACGGATAACGGGGAGATTACCGTACAACAGGACTTGGTGGACCACATCACGGCTTCTACCGTGGGCTCATGGGGTCGGTGGGGGAGGAGAAGATGTTCTCCTTAGGCCCGGACTGTGGCCGGTGGAGGATCGGGTCTCTCAAGGGGAGAATGATGACCTGCAGCTACTTTTACGCCCGAGGATTTGGATGCGGTGCTCGCTGAGATGAAACCGGATTCGGCCCTGGACCGGATGGGCTACCGGTGGCGTTCTTTAAGAGGTTCTGGGAGAGCCTCAAAGGACCTATCCTCAACATCTTGAATGATTTTGCTCTAGGGAGAGTAGACATTGCGCGCCTCAACTATGGTATCATATCGCTAATTCCAAAGATTAGAGGGGCGGACGAGATTAGACACTACAGACCTATTGCGCTTATTAATGTGATTTTTAAATTCGTAGCTAAAGCATATGCGACTAGATTGACCCCGATTGCTCATAGGACGATTGACAGAGCCAAACGGCCTTCATTAGAGGCCGCTGCCCGCACGAGGGGGTGCTGGCACTTCATGAGATTGCCCATGAGTTACGTGTCAAAAAGCTCAAGGGTCTCGCTGCTTGCTGGACTTTGAAAAGGCTTATGATCGAGTGAACGGGAGTTCCTCCGTGAAATTCTACTGAGGAAGGGTTTCTCAGCTGGGATGGTTCACAGGTTGATGCAACTTGTCTCGGGAGGACAAACTGCGATCAACATTAATGGTGAGGTGGGACGATATTTCCGTAATGCTCGGGGGGTAAGATAGGGGGACCCTCTATCCCCCATACTCTTTGACTTTATGGTAGATGCTTTGGCGGCTATCCTTACAAGGGCCAAGGAGAGCGGACACATCCAGGGGGTTGTGTCACACCTGATTCCGTGGGGAATCACACACCTTCAATATGCGGACGACACGATGATCATGATTGAGCCTCGACCTTGGGATTGCGAACCTGAAGCTCCTCTTGCTTTGCTTCGAGAACATGTCAGGTCTCAAGATCAACTTTACAAAGAGCGAGGCGATTGTCACAGGGGTTGATGACGCGGAGAGACGTAGGATTGCTGACTTGCTTAATTGCAATCTTGGGGACCTGCCCATGACTTATCTGGGCCTCCCGGTCTCGGACAAGACCTTATCGGTCGCAGACTGGTACTTCTTGACGGAGAAAGTGGGTCATAGGGTTGACCCATGGCAGGGTCTCTTTCTCGGCTTCAGGGAGGCTCGAGTTGACTAATTCATGTCCTGTCGAGCCTTCCGATGTTCGCAATGGGGATCTACCTTCTCCACGAGGCGACACACGGGGAAATGAATAAGTCCAGAGCCCGCTTCTTTTGGGAAGGAGCCGGGAACAAGAGGAAGTACCATATGGTGGATTGGGCGACCGTATGCAAGCCTAAGGAGCTTGGAGGATTGGGAATCCTCAACACGAAGCTGATGAACATTGCGCTGATGTTGAAGTGGATATGGAAGCTCTACCAGGGAGCGGAGGGTCTTTGGGTTGACCTGCTCCAAGCCAAGTACCTGGGGGGGGAATGATATCTTCTCCCCGCTTGTGCCAACGAAGGGATCCAGTTTTGGAATGCCATACAAAAAATCAAATGGTACTTCAAGCTGGGCGCGAAGCACAAGGTTGCGGACGGGAGACGACTTACTTCTGGCTTGATTGGTGGACGGGGAAGGGTCCTGAGATTGCTTTTTCCCCGCCTCTTTCTGTTGTGACAACCATTTTGCCACAGTATGGAGTGCGGGACGCCAATGGGTGGCACATCAGGTTTCGGCGGACCTTTGGCACTACGGAGGTCGTGGAATGGGAGAACCTTTGTAGGATCTTTGACCTCCACCCGTTCTCGGAAGGGGAGGACGAGGTGTCCTGGGCTCTCGAGCCTTCTGGGATCTTCTCCACCAGGTCCATCTATGGGCGCATGTCGCAAGGGGCGGCGGTGACGCACTTTAGAGAGGTCTGGAAAACTAGGGTCCCGCCCAGGATTAGGGTCTTCTCGTGGCAACTTATCGGAGCCAGCTCCCGTCGGGAGTGCAGGTTGCTAAGAGGAACGGACCAACGACAGTGGGCGTGCGCCTTCGGGGAAGAGGAGGACTGTAATCATATCTTCTTCTCATGCCACCTTGCCAACCGGCATGGGCCGGAGCTAGGGAGCTCCTGCAATGTGATTGGAACCCAGCAGGGGCTGGGCAACTCATCGCGTTAGTCCAGAGTCTTTCAGGGTCCCTACGTAGGCTAGCTTGGTTCACCTTTGCGGCCCAAAGTTGGGCGTTTTGGAATATTAGGAACAAACTAGCTATGGAAGGAAAGCTTCTCAACAACCCCGCTGATATCTTCTTCTACATGCACTCGTATATGCAGCGGTGGAGGGTTCTGGTCAGACCGAAGGACCGGACTTTGGACGTGGTGATGGAAGGGGTTAGGAGGCTCCGACGACGACGCGAGCGCAAGCGGGAGGAAGCCGCAGATCGCCTTGACAGTCGTGTTGTTGTTTGTGTGGGTTGGCTTCTTGTATCCTCTAAACTGTTGGTGTGTGGAGTGATGATGTGTTATGAGTCCAGGCTAGGGACCGGTTTGTAAGCTTTCTGAACCTTGTGGCTGCCGTGTGGCTTTATTTATATAAAGCTGGGCCTATGGTCTTATGTTTTTAAAAAAAACAAAGCCCTATCATCTGCATCGAGAGATGTACACATGTAGAAAAAATTTGCTGCATATATAGTACAATGGCCACATAAGTTTGAATAATTATCAAATTAATAATCTGTTTGAACATGTGTATTTATTTTAATTGGATATTTTAAACAAGCCTAAAATTAACAAAATTCAAGACTTGGATTCCGAAGAATAATGAAACATTATGATTGACGATGAAACCCGATGAAATTTGCTTATCCTTTCATCAATATATTTTATGATCTAAAATCTAAGTCATATGATAATTATTTTTTCATTTCTCATGAACCAAGTTTGAAATGCGGTGAAACAAATTGTTTCAAAAATTATTTTCCTCAGGTTTCATAATATTTTTCAAAGTTTTGCTATGTTTAAAAAGTTGGTTTAAAAATATTGTTAAAGTATATTCATTATTGGTATTATTTTGAAGGTATCTTCCCTAGGAACCCAAATGTTCAAATAGTTTTGAAATTAATCTTATGGTTTAAAATCTACATGAATTTCAAGTTAAGCATTTGTTCCTCTAAAGTGACAAAGCAAAGAGGAAAAGGCTGACGATGTATACTCCCTCCGTTTTCATATGTAACGCATTTCGTATTTCGAGCCAAAACTTTGACAAATCATTTGACCAATGAAATATAAATTATATGACACCAAAAGTATATTGTTGGGAGCACGTTTCAAATATGAATCTAATGGTATACTTTTGATGACATATAACTCACATTTTGTTGGGAGAATTGGTACTCAAAGTCAAAAGTTATATAGGAGTTAAGAAATTTTTAGGATCTTTTCAAGTTTTATGCTTATGCATCAAGATAAAGGTGATCAAAGTAAATTGAGCAACTTAGATGATACAAACACAAATGAAAACAAAGGGAGCGAATAACAGAGAAAGTCTAGGTAGACCACAACGGCGGCGATGCTCTTTGGGCGCCATTTACCTCCATGAAGGATGATGTTTGCAAGATCACAAATCGTGTGTAGCTAGTTTTTAAAAGTAAGAGTATCAAATCCACGATGGAGCTTGGTTGCTAGCGGTTTTATTGCCTCTTGTTACCTTCACTTAGAAGTACCTGAAAGTTCTCTCTAAATCCAAAGAAAAATCAAAGTGATAGTTTAAAGTGGTTGTGTACAAAGTAAATAAAGTAAACTAAAGTAAACGAGACAATGTGAATGATGGTAAAGTAATGAAACTCAATAGGGGTAAAGCATTCTCGGGGAGTTGCGGATCAATCACTAGCCTAGATATGGTGATCCGGAATATCTATTTTCTCTTTTAGATATGTTTGTGTGTGCCAAGGTTCCTTATATGGATGCTTCCAGAAGCACTGTTCACATCCCTCGTGACCATTATCTTATTCCATCGCATGCCGCGCAGGTCCAGTAATTAAGGTCTCCCCATGGTCATGGTCATAGGTACTAGTCCCTGTTATCCTCGTATACACATGATTGACAAAGATGGCGGATTGCCGCCAACCATACGCAAAGATGATTCTTACCAACGTCTCTTAGGAAATTATTATGTAGTCGACAACACACAACATCACTGATAAGAACCAACACACTTCATAACTATTATGGTAGTCAACAAACTTTATTTCATTTCATGATTTGGCTAGGGTTTGTCCATATACCCAAGAAGAAATGGATCTACTCGATCACACATGGAGGCAAATAACATCATCATGAATCCATGGATGGAAAATGGAAGATCGAATGAATACAAGTACGAATCCCACTCAAAGTTAAGGATTACAATGAGATGGCGAATGGTGAGGAGATGTTGACGGTAATGGTGATGAAGATCAATGACCTAGCCTCCAATGATCCCAGAAGCGGTGATGATGGATGATGTCTACGCGCACTTCTATTCTTGTAGACAATGTTGGGCCTCTTGTGTCCCCAACACATCCAATACACTTGTCAGGTGTATAGGTGCACTAGCTCGGTAAAGAGATAGTGAAATACAAGTAATATGGATGATTGTAAGTGGTAATTGCAATCTGAAATAAAAATGGCAGCAAGCAAACATGTAGCAGAACTGGTTGTAAACGGTGTTTCAATGCTTGGAAACAAGGCCTAGGGATCATACTTTCACTAGTGGACACTCTCAACAATGATACCATAATTGAATACATAGATATTATCACTTCACTATGCTACTCTGAACCACTCTCCGGTTTGATAATAAACACAAATTCATTGCGTAGGTCTGCATAAGCATTCCTTAAAGTTCGCATTCCCAATCTATGGACACCCCACGCTGTCACTTTGAGCATACAAAGATGGTACTAACTAGACACCACAATTCATAAGTATTTCTGTAAATTAAGCTTAAGAAACAAACACGGTGTGCACACTGTCACCTTCACACCGTTGGACAAGGTGTCCCCGGAGATCACATAATAAAACCACTTGAGTAGCACAATAGTTGAAGAATAACATCTACTTATTCAACTAGATTACAAAGCTCATGATCACATAAAGATCATACATGGAGAGATAGATAGACCACATAGCTACCGGTAAAGCCCTCAGCCTCGGGGGAGAACTACTCACTCCTCATCATGGGAGTCAGCAACGGTGATGGAGATGGCGGTGGAGTCGATGGAGATAGCTCCGGGGGCAACTCCCCGACGCAGGTGCCGAACAGAGACTGTCTCCTGATCTTGTCTTCTGCGACGGAGCTACATAACTTTTCATGGACGGAAGCTGGATTGATTTAGGATTCACGCGTCGGGAGGCATTTATAGGTGGAACGACGAGGTCGGTGGAGGCTAGATGGCCCCAGACCACCCCTTGGCACGGCCAGGGCCTGGACCGCGCCTAGTCCTGGTCTGGCCACCCTGTGGCCCCTCTTCGTCTCTTCTTTGGACTATGTCTTCGCTCCGGGAAAAATAGGAACTTTGGCTTTTGTTTCGTCCAATTCCGACAATATTTCCTGTATAATTTTTATAAAATACAAAACAGCAGAAAACAGGAACTGACACTGTGGCATCTTGTCAATAGGTTAGTTCCGAAAAATGCATAAAAGTGCCACGAAGTGTAAACAAAACATATAGCAATTGGTGTAAAACAAGCATGGAGCATAAAAAATTATAGATACGTTTGCAACATATCAGCATCCCCAAGCTTAACTCATGCTCGTCCTCGAGTAGGTAAGTGATAACAAAAATAATTTTTGAGGTGACATGCAGCCAACACAATCTTGATCAAGTTATTGTAAAAGCATTGTGAGCTGGGATCAAAGTACTCTAAACATAGGCATGATAGATATAATTCTAACAATAGAACTTAGCAACTATGTTACAACATGAAAAGTAACTCAAACAAAGGATCATGAATAATTGTGTATTGAAAGCAATTGTTTGTTTATGAGCATAGAGAAAACATAGCAAAGTGGTACTCAGCTTGTCCTTTATGAAGTAGAAAAACATAAATGCTAGGACACCTTTAAAGTTCAAAGGGTGACTAGATACAAGTAATTTAAGAACAAGCAATATCATAATCATGAATCAATCAATAATAAATTTGGGATTATGCACATTATACTAAGAATGACAACTATGCTCTCTTAATTGGTGCATAAAGAAAAAGATGAAGACTCAAAATAAAATTAAAAGAGAGGTCCTTCGAAGAAGGAAGCAAGATTAACAAGTTTTATAAACCTTCCAAAAAGTATGGTACTCATTAGGTTTGACCTCTCATTGCCCCTATCATAAGCATCTTGAATAGTTAAAGTTAATGTGAGGGCAAATATGAGTTGATACGTCCAAAACGTATCTACTTTCCCGAACACTTTTGCTATTGTTTTGCCTCTAATTTGTGTATTTTGGATACAACTAACACGGACTAACGCTGTTTTCAGCAGAATTGCTCTGGTGTCTCGTTTTTGTGCAGAAATCCAACTTTCGGAAAAACCTCGGAATTTATAGAAGGCCCTATTTTCCCAGAAGACTCACGGAGCCAGAAGGGCAAGCCAGGTGGGGCACGAGGGCCCCACACACTAGGTCGGCGCGGCCCAGGGGGGGCTCGCGCGGCCCTAGTGTGTGGCCCCCTGATGTCTACTCACGCTTCTTTTCTTGTAGACAGTGTTGGGCCTCCAAGAGCAGAGGTTTGTAGAACAGCAGCAAGTTTCCCTCAAGTGGATCACCCAAGGTTTATCGAACTCAGGGAGGAAGAGGTCAAAGATATCCCTCTCAAGCAACCCCGCAACCACAAAGCAAGAAGTCTCTGTGTCCCCAACACACCTAATAGGTGCACTAGTTCGGCGAAGAGATAGTGAAATACAAGTGGTATGAATGAATATGAGCAGTAGTACGGCGCCAGAAAATAGCTTGCTGGCGTGCAGTTGATGGTAGTAATATTGTAGGAAGTAAACAAGCAGTAGTAACGCAGCAGTAGTAACGCAGCAGTAGTAACGCAGTAAAACAGTAACAAGCAGTGATAGTAGTATTTAGGAACAAGGCCTAGGGATTAGACTTTCACTAGTGGACACTCTCAACATTGATCACATAACAGAATAGATAAATGCATACTCTACACTCTCTTGTTGGATGATGAACACATTGCGTAGGATTACATGAACCCTCAATGCCGGAGTTAACAAGCTCCACAATTAAATGTTCATATTTAAATAACCTTAGAGTGCATGAAAGATCGACACGACTAAACCAAGTACTAACATAGCATGCACACTGTCACCTTCACGCCAGTTAGGAGGAATAGATCACATCAATACCATCATAGTAATAGTTAACTTCATAATCTACAAGAGATCATAATCATAGCCTACGCCAAGTACTAACACGAGTGCACACACTGTCACCATTACACCGTGTAGGAGGAATAAAACTACTTTAATAACATCACTAGAGTAGCACATAGATAAATTGTGATACAAAACACATTGCAATCATAAAGAGATATAAATAAGCACTTCACTATGCCATTCATAACAGTGAATAAGTACTTCGTGAAATATAGCCTAAGAGACCCACACGGTGCACACACTGTCACCTTTACACACGTGCGACAAGGAGTCTCCGGAGATCACATAAGAGCATCTCCAACAGGCGTTGTAAAATCCGCGTCAGAACGCGATTCGGCGCGCATATACGTTAGCGCGCGTGTTAGCGACTTGCCCGCGCAGGCGCTATTTTCCGGCGCTGCTTCGTGAAAACGCACCTCCGGCAGAGGCGCTATTTTGCAGCGCGCGCGGTATAAAGTGCTAAATCCGACCGTTTTTGAAAATTTAAATCGAACAAACAACGAAAATTTGAGCGAAAATACGAATATATTATAAAAGTTCGACGATACAATGCGACATATATTATAAAAGTTCTACGAGACTACTCGGAGGAGTCCCAGTTGAAGTCCGAGCTGCTCGGAGTCGTGGACGACACCCGCGTTGTCGTCCACTCGAAGGAGGAGGAGGAGGAGACGACGACCGTCGACGGCCCTGCGCCGTTCTTCTTCTCCTCCGCATTCCTCGCCGCCTTCGCGGCCCTCGCCGCCCTCCTCTTCGCGATCTCGGCGCGGCGCTTCTCGCGGGAAGCTTTTTGCCGCCTTCGCCGCCGCCTTCTCCTCCTCCTTCTTCTCTTTCTCCGCGTAGAAGGCCGCCGTGGCGGCGACGTCCTCCGGGAAGCGGCGCGCCCATTCGACGCGGAACGCCTCGTCGCGCTCGGCGATGACCAGGCGCTGCTCCAGCTCCCGCTGCGGCGCTGCTCCTCCCGCGTGATCAACGGCGGCGGCGGCGCGAGCATCTCCGCCTGCTCGCGCGTGAACACGTCGTGGAAGTTCATCGCGCGGCGGTGCGGCCCGCCGCCACGCAACGGCGTCGTAGGCACGCGCCGCCTCGTGCGCTGTGTCGAAGGTGCCGAGACGGATCCGCTCCTCGCCGGAGCGGATCTCCGCGTCGAATCGGCCGCTTGCGGACGCCGCGGTAGCCGGAGGACGAGCGGCGGCGCGGCGGCATCTTCGCGTCGAGGAGGAACGGCCGGAGGTGGAGCGGCGCAGGAGGGAGAGCGGCGGGGAAAGAGAGGGCGCGGGAGGAAGACGCGTGGCGGAGTGGCGGTTGGCCGCTTCGCGCGTGTCATCTATATAGCGCGCGCGGCAACGCACGCGGCAGATTTCCCGCGCGGGATAGCGCGAAAGCGCGCGGGCGGCAAAACTTTTAGCGCGCGCGCCGTTTTCCCGCGTCCGCTGGAGCAGCGCGGCAGCGCGCGCGCGCCAAACGGCGGTTTTTTTGCCGCGCGGGACTTTTATGCCGCGTTGGAGATGCTCTAAGTAAAACTCACTTGACTAGCATAATGACATCTAGATTACAAGCATCATCATATGAATCTCAATCATGTAAGGCAGCTCATGAGATTATTGTATTGAAGTACATAGGAGAGAGATGAACCACATAGCTACCGGTACAGCCCCGAGCCTCGATGGAGAACTACTCCTCCTCATGGGAGCAGCAGCGGTGATGAAGATGGCGGTGGAGATGGCAGCGGTGTCGATGGAGAAGCCTTCCGGGGGCACTTCCCCGTCCGGCGGCGTGCCGGAACAGACTCCTGTCCCCCGGATCTTGGCTTCGCGATGGCGGCGGCTCTGGAAGGTTTCTCGTACCGTGGCTTATTCCTCCGGGGTTTTTAGGTCAGGGACCTTATATAGGCGAAGAGGCGGAGTCGGAGGGTCGAAGGGGCGACGACACCATAAGGCGGCGCGGCCAGGGCCCGCCGCGCTGCTCATCATCTCGGGGCTGTGTGGCCCCCTGGCGACTCTCGTGTTCTGGATGCTTGGGCAAAATAGGAACCTGGGCGTTGATTTCGTCCAATTCCGAGAATATTTCGTTACTAGGATTTCTGAAACCAAAAACAGCAGAAAACAGGAACTGGCACTTCGGCATCTTGTTAATAGGTTAGTTCCAGAAAATGCACGAATATGACATAAAGTGTGCATAAAACATGTAGATATCATCAATAATGTGGCATGGAACATAAGAAATTATCGATATGTCGAGACGTATCAGCATCCCCAAGCTTAGTTCTGCTCGTCCCGAGCAGTAAAACGATAACAAAGATAATTTCTGAAGTGACATGCCGTCATAAACTTGATCATATTGTAAACATATGTAATGAATGCAACGATCAAAACAATGGTAATGACATGAGTAAACAACTGAATCATAAAGCAATGACTTTTCATGAATAGCACTTTCAAGACAGGCATCAATAAGTCTTGCATAAGAGTTAACTCATAAAGCAATAATTTAAAGTATAGACATTGAAGCAACACAATGGAAGATTAAGTTTCAGCGGTTGCTTTCAACTTGTAACATGTATATCTCATGGATAATTGTCAACATAGAGTAATATAACAAATGCAATATGCAAGTATGTAGGAATCAATGCACAGTTCACACAAGTGTTTGCTTCTTGAGGTGGAGAGAGATAGGTGAACTGACTCAACAAAAAGTAAAAGAAAGGTCCTTCAAAGAGGAAAGCATCGATTGCTATATTTGTGCTAGAGATTTTATTTTGAAAACATAAAGAGAGCATAAAAAGAAAGTTTTGAGAGGTGTTTGTTGTTGTCAACGAATGGTAATGGGTACTCTAACCCCCTTGCCAGACAAACCTTCAAAGAGCGGCTCCCATTTTATTTTATTTTTGGGTGGCACTCCTTCCAACCTTTCTTTCACAAACCATGGCTAACCGAATCCTCGGGTGCCTGCCAACAATCTCATACCATGAAGGAGTGCCTTTTATTTTAGTTTTATTATGATGACACTCCTCCCCACCTTTGCTTTCTCAAGCCATGGCTAACCGAATCCTTCGGGTGCCGTCCAACAATCACATACCATGGAGGAGTGTCTATTTTTGTTAATTAATTTGGGACTGGGAATCCCATTGCCAGCTCTTTTTGCAAAATTATTGGATAAGCGGATGAAGCCACTAGTCCATTGGTGAAAGTTGCCCAACAAGATTGAAAGATAAACACCACATACTTCCTCATGAGCTATTAAACATTGACACAAATAAGAGGTGATAAATTTTGAATTGTTTAAAGGTAGCACTCAAGCAATTTACTTTGGAATGGCGGAGAAATACCATGTAGTAGGTAGGTATGATGGACACAAATGGCATAGTGGTTGGCTCAAGGATTTTGGATGCATGAGAAGTAATCCCTCTCGATACAAGGTTTAGGCTAGCAAGGTTTATTTGAAACAAACACAAGGATGAACTGGTGCAGCAAAACTCACATAAAAGACATATTGTAAACATTATAAAACTCTACACCGTCCTCCTTGTTGTTCAAAACTCAATACTAGAAATTATCTAGACCTTAGAGAGACCAAATATGCAAACCAAATTTTAGCAAGCTCTATGTATTTCTTCATTAATGGGTGCAAAGTATATGATGCAAGAGCTTAAACATGAGCACAACAATTGCCAAGTATCACATTATTCAAGACATTTTACCAATTACTACATGTAGCATTTTTCCAATTCCAACCATATAACAATTTAACGAAGAGGAAACTTCGCCATGAATATTAAAAGCTAAGAACACATGTGTTCATATGAACCAGCGGAGCGTGTCTCTCTCCCACAAAAGGATGAACTTATTCAGAGAACTAAGATAACAAAACAAAAATAAAAGCACACAGACGCTCCAAGTAAAGTACATAAGATGTGACTGAATAAAAATATAGTTTCAGAGGAGGAACCTGATACTTTGTCGATGAAGAAGGGGATGCCTTGGGCATCCCCAAGCTTAGACGCTTGAGTCTTCTTAAAATATGCAGGGGTGAACCACGGGGGCATCCCCAAGCTTAGAGCTTTCACTCCTCTTGATCATAGTATATCATACTCCTCTCTTGACCCTTGAAAACTTCCTTCACACCAAACTTCAAGCAAACTCATTAGAGGGTTAGTGCACAATTAATAATTCACATGTTCAGAGGTGACACAATCATTCTTAACACTTCTGGACATTGCACAAAGCTACTGGACATTAATGGATCAAAGAAATTCATCCAACATAGCAAATATGGCAATGCGAAATAAGAGGCAGAATCTGTCAAAAACAGAACAGTCCGTAAAGACGAATTTTAAAATGGCACCAGACTTGCTCAAATGGAAAACTCAAAACTAATGAAAGTTGCGTACATATCTGAGGATCACGCTCGTAAATTGGCAGATTTTTTCGAATTTTCTACAGAGACTTGTGCCAGAATTCGTGACAGACAGCAATGCTGTTTCTGCGCAGCGATCCCAAATATAACATCAACTTTAGCATAGAAACTTTACTTGGCACAAAAACATGATAAGGAGAGGTTGCTACAGTAGTAAACAACTTCCAAGACTCAAATATAAAACAAAGTACTGTAGTAAAAAACACATGGGTTATCTCCCAAGAAGTTCTTTCTTTATAGCCATTAAGATGGGCTCAACAGTTTTAATGATGCACTCGCAAGAAATAGAAGTTGAAGCAAAAGAGAGCATCAAGAGGCAAATTCAAAACACATTTAAGTCTAACATGCTTCCTATGCATAGGAATCTTGTAAATAAACAAGTTCATGAAGAGAAAAGTAACAAGCATAGGAAGATAAAACAAGTGTAGCTTCAAAAATTTCAGCACATAGAGAGGTGTTTTAGTAACATGAAAATTTTTACAACCATATTTTCCTCTCTCATAATAACTTTCAGTAGCAACATGAGCAAACTCAACAATATAACTATCACATAAAGCATTCTTATCATGAGTCTCATGCATAAAATTATTACTCCCCACATAGGCATAATCAATTTTATTAGTTGTAGTGGGAGCAAATTCAACAAAGTAGCTATCATTATTATTCTCATCATCAAATATAGGAGGCATAGTATCATCAAAGTAAATTTTCTCCTCAATGCTTGGGGGACTAAAAATATCATGCTCATCAAAGCCAGCTTCCCCAAGCTTAGAATTTTCCATAGCATTAGCAACAATAGTGTTCAAAGCATTCATATTAATATGTTCCATGGGTTTTTTAATTTTCGCATCAAACCATCCATGTCTTAAATCAGGAAATAGAATAAGAAGGTCATTGTTGTCCATTATGCCTAACTAGTGTAAACAAGAAACCAAATGTCGCAATTGCAGAGTCTAAAGGAAATAGCTTCGAGTACTTACAACGGCGCGGAAAATAGCTTGGTAGCCGAGATCCGGAGTGTGAGTACCTTTTACCTTTCCTCCCCGGCAACGGCGCCAGAAAATAGCTTGATGTCTACTCACGCTTCTTTTCTTGTAGACAGTGTTGGGCCTCCAAGAGCAGAGGTTTGTAGAACAGCAGCAAGTTTCCCTCAAGTGGATCACCCAAGGTTTATCGAACTCAGGGAGGAAGAGGTCAAAGATATCCCTCTCATGCAACCCTGCAACCACAAAGCAAGAAGTCTCTTGTGTCCCCAACACACCTAATAGGTGCACTAGTTCGGTGAAGAGATAGTGAAATACAAATGGTATGAATGAATATGAGCAGTAGTACGGCGCCAGAAAATAGCTTGCTGGCGTGCAGTTGATGGTAGTAATATTGTAGGAAGTAAACAAGCAGTAGTAACGCAGCAGTAGTAACAGTAAAACAGTAACAAGCAGCGATAGCAGTATTTAGGAACAAGGCCTAGGGATTAGACTTTCACTAGTGGACACTCTCAACATTGATCACATAACAGAATAGATAAATGCATACTCTACACTCTCTTGTTGGATGATGAACACATTGCGTAGGATTACACGAACCCTCAATGCCGGAGTTAACAAGCTCCACAATTAAATGTTCATATTTAAATAACCTTAGAGTGCATGAAAGATCGACACGACTAAACCAAGTACTAACATAGCATGCACACTGTCACCTTCACGCCAGTTAGGAGGAATAGATCACATCAATACCATCATAGTAATAGTTAACTTCATAATCTACAAGAGATCATAATCATAGCCTACGCCAAGTACTAACACGAGTGCACACACTGTCACCATTACACCGTGTAGGAGGAATAAAACTACTTTAATAACATCACTAGAGTAGCACATAGATAAATTGTGATACAAAACACATTGCAATCATAAAGAGATATAAATAAGCACTTCACTATGCCATTCATAACAGTGAATAAGTATTCTGTGAAATATAGCCTAAGAGACCCACACGGTGCACACACTGTCACCTTTACACACGTGGGACAAGGAGTCTCCGGAGATCACATAAGTAAAACTCACTTGACTAGCATAATGACATCTAGATTACAAGCATCATCATATGAATCTCAATCATGTAAGGCAGCTCATGAGATTATTGTATTGAAGTACATAGGAGAGATGAACCACATAGCTACCGCCCCGAGCCTCGATGGAGAACTACTCCCTCCTCATGGGAGCAGCAGCGGTGATGAAGATGGCGGTGGAGATGGCAGCGTGTGGATGGAGAAGCCTTCCGGGGCACTTCCCGTCCCGGCGGCGTGCCGAACAGAGACTCCTGTCCCCGGATCTTGGCTTCGCGATGGCGGCGGCTCGGAAGGTTTCGTACGTTATTCCTCCGGGGTTTTTAGGTCAGGGACTTATATAGGCGAAGAGGCGGAGTCGGAGGGTCGAAGGGCGACGACACCATAAGCGGCGCGGCAGGGCCTGGCCGCGCGGCCTATCATCCGGGCCTCTGTGGGCCCCGCTGGCGACTCTCGGTGTTCTGGATGCTTCCGGCAAAATAGGAACTGGGCGTTGATTTCGTCCAATTCCGAGAATATTTCGTTACTAGAATTTCCGAAACCAAAACAGCAGAAAACAGGAACTGGCGCCATCTTGTTAATAGGTTAGTTCCAGAAAATGCACGAATATGACATAAAGTGTGCATAAAACATGTAGATATCATCAATAATGGGGCATGGAACATAAGAAATTATCGATATGTCGGAGACGTATCACCCCCTCGGCTGGCCCCCGACGCCCTCCTTCGGACTACTTATCGCCCTCGACCTAAAAACGCACGGAGAGAAGTCGAAGTCGCCAGAAACCCTCCAGAGAGCCGCCACATCGCGAAACTCCGTCTCGGGAGCCAGAAGTCTCCGTTCTGGCACTCCGCCGGGACGGGGAATTGGAGGAGATCATCGCCGCCATCACCACCAACGCCTCTCCATCGACCAGCCATGTTTCCCCCATCCATGTGTGAGTAATTCCCCCGCTGTAGGCTGAAGGGGATGGTAGGGATTGGATGAGATTGGTCATGTAATAGTCATAAGATTGTTAGGGCATAGTGCCTAGTATCCGTAGATGTCACTTTTATGATATTGTTGCAACTTGTTATGCTTAATGCTTGTCACTAGGGCCCGAGTGCCATGATCTCAGATCTGAACATGTTATTGATTCATGAAGATATTCGTTGTTTATGATCTTACCTGCAAGTTGTATACACATGTCGCTGTCCGGAACCAATGGCCCCGAAGTGACAGAAATCGGGACAACCGGAGGGAATGGTAGTGATGTGAGGATCACATGTGTTCACGGAGTGTTAATGCTTTGCTCCGGTACTCTATTAAAAGGAGTACCTTAATTTCCAGTAGTTTCCCTAGAGGCCCGGCTGCCACCGGCTGGTAGGACAAAAGATGTTGTGCAAGTTTCTCATTGCGAGCACGTACGACTATATATGGAACACATGCCTATTGATTGATTAGTACTTGGATACCGTTTTATTATTATCTGCAAATGCCCCTGCTTTGATTGTTATATGAGTTTCTCTCATCCATGCAACGCCCGTTAATCCGTCCCCGTGCCTACAGTATTTTAATCCTGATGTTTACTATAATCACTACTGCTGTCTTTATTTCACCGCTGCTGTTATTTCACTATTCCTACTGCTATAAAACTGTTACTACTGATAAACTCTTGCGAGCAAGTCTGTTTCCAGGTGCAGCTGAATTGACAACTCCGCTGTTAAGGCTTACAAGTATTCTTTGTCTCCCCTTGTGTCGAATCAATAAATTGGGTAATACTTCCCTCGAAGACTGTTGCGATCCCCTATACTTGTGGGTCATCAAGACTATTTTCTGGCGCCGTTGCCGGGGAGCATAGCTTTATTTGGAAGTTCACTTGGATTGATATTGTTCGCTGCAATTCTCCATCATGGGTAAACCTCGCGATACTAAGATCGCCATATTACCATCCACTACAAGAAAAGGTACAACTCTTAGTACCTCTGCTGCTCTTGATTCACCATCTGTGATAAGTAAACTTGTTTCACCACCACAAGCTTCAAATGCTGGTACTTCTACTGAATCTGAAAATTCCTCTCATAATTGTGATGATGCTTCTGCTGTGCTTGATAATGATGGTTCGTTAGGATCTTTTCTAGATGCTACAATTGCTAGGTCTAGGCAAATTGAAAATACTGAAACTCCTAATGAAAATGCTGCTACACCTGTTAATTCACCTGAGTCTGTTGAATATTCTAGTGATGATCTTGATGAAGATTATGTAGAGCTTGATGATGATTTTATTGAAAAATGCAATGCTACTACTGATGCAAGAAAAATTAAAAAGTTGCTTGCAGAACATGCTGTTAGATATAAACTGTCTCCTGATCCTAAATTTGCCACATCTCCTATAAACATTAAGGATAAAGATTATGATTTTTCTCTTGATCTATCTCATATAGCTATTGTTGAGAAAACACCCTTTTGTGGTACTGAAAAAGAAAGTGTTGTTGAACACATGATTGAGTTATCTACTCTGAGTAGCTTGTTTTCTGATGATGTTAAGATGCGTACTTATTTTGTCGCTAAAATTTTTCCTTTCTCATTAAAGGATGATGCTAAAACTTGGTATAATAATTTGCCTCCTGGTTCTATTAAAAGTCCAAAAGAATTGCTTGATGTTTTCTTCCGGAAATACTTTCCTGCTAGTGCTCAACATATTGCTTTGCAGAGAATTTATAATTTTGACCAGGAAGATGGAGAGAAATTGCCTGAGGCTTGGGCGAGATTTTGTTCTCTTATTAGAGCTCAGCCTGATCATGATTTGGAAAAGCATGATTTACTTGATATATTTTATAGTGGACTAACCATTGAGTCTAGGGCATACCTGGATAGTTGTGCTGGTTGTGTTTTCAGGAAAAGAACTCCAGACGACGCTGAAGAATTATTGGCTAAAATAGGCCGGAATCATGATGATTGGTCTACACCTGAACCAACCCCGACACCGATAGTGAAGAAGAGAGGTATGATTAAATTAAATGATGAAGATATGAGGGAAGCCAAGAAGTCTCTTAAAGAGAAGGGTATTAAACCTGAAGATGTGAAGAATTTACCTCCTATAGAAGATTTATGTGAGATAACTCCCCCTTCATCCATGATTGAGGTACACTCTCTTCAACGCTTTACTAGGGAAGATATTCCGTATTCAAAACCTCCTGCTCAATGCTTAGATGAGTTTGATAATTATATTGTTAAGCAAGAAAACTTTAATATGAGAGTAGAGAATCATTTAATGGAAAATTCTCGAGCTATTAGTGAATTGCATGATATTGTGGAGAGAACCTCCAATGATGTTAAGATACTTGTTAAACATTTTCATATGGTTCAAACTCAAATTGATCAACTTACTAAAGTGCAAAATGACTTGTTGGGAAATAATTCTAAAGAAAAACATGCTTATGAAGTAACAACTAGAGGTGGTGTTTCTACCCAGGATCCTCTATATCCTGAAGGGCATCCCAAAAGAGTTGAACAAGATTCTCAACTAATTAAAACTAGTGCTCCATCTAAGAAAAAGAAAAAGAAACATAAGAATGTTGTAGAATCCTCTGAACCTGTTAATGATCCTAATAGTATTTCTATTTCTGATGCTGAAACTGAAAGTGGTAATGAACATGATAAAGATAATGATAAGGATGATACTCCTGATAAAGAAGAGGTTGAAGAAGAACCTAAAAAGCATGCTAAAAATAAAAAGTACACTAAAGAAGATTTTATTGCTGAGAAACATGGTAATGAAAGAGAACCTTGGGTTCAAAAGCAAATGCCTTTTCCTGCTAAGAAACTAAAATCAAAGGAGGAGGAACATTATAATAAATTTTGTGATTGGATGAAACCTTTATTTTTGCAAATCCCTTTGACTGATGCTATTAAATTGCCTCCTTATTCAAAGTATATGAAAGATATTGTCTCTAACAAAAGGAAAATTCCCAATGAGGAGATTTCCACTATGCTCGCTAATTACTCCTTCAATGGTAAGATTCCAAAGAAGCTTGGAGACCCAGGTATACCGACTATTCCTTGTTCCATCAAGAATAATTATGTTAGAACTGCTCTATGTGATTTGGGAGCGGGAGTTAGTGTAATGCCTTTTTCTCTTTATAAGAGACTTGATTTAGATAAGTTAATACCAACTGATATATCTTTGCAAATGGCTGATAAATCTACCGCTATTCCTGTTGGTGTATGTGAAAATGTTCCTGTTCAAGTTACTCAACATTGCTTGATATTAACTGATTTTGTTGTGTTGGAAATGCCTGAAGATGATAATATGTCCATTATTCTTGGAAGACCCTTTCTTAATACTGCAGGGGCTGTTATTGATTGCAATAAAGGCATGGTTACTTTCAATGTTGATGATAAGGAACATACTGTCTATTTTCCCAAGAGGATTGATAAAGTATATGGAGTTAATACAATTTTTAATGTGAAAACTATCAAAGTGGGATCCATTGATTGTCCTATATATGAGCCTAAAGAAGAATATCAAACTCTTGTGATTGGATCCATATCAATTCAATATAAGGTAACATGATTGATTTGAGGTTTATTTCTTCTTATGTCATATAAAATTTATTTGGTAGCAAGACTTGATCAACCTTGTTAACAAGTATATTTTAATGCATAAGAGAGCTAAACAACATTTCTTTCTTTCTTTCTCCCTCCATTTATTTTACTTGCTGTAGCACTTTTGTTTTGCAATATGCTTTAGTTGTTTAAGATTTTGGAAATCATTTTCCTGCGCAGTAATAATTAATTTAACACCCAGAAATGTGCATTTTTCGAAGTTCTCTAAAAATTACAAAAATTATACTGGTAGTCCTATTTTTCGAAGAGGCACCTGGGAGCACCTGGGGCTGACCAGTGGGGCACCCCAGGGTGGCACCCCACAGGCCGGCGCGGCCAGCAAGGGGGCGCGCCACCCTGGTGTGTGGGCCCCCCTTTGCCCCACTTCAGCATCTCTTCCTCCCATGCTCTTCTCTCTCCCGAAAAAACTCGCACCAAGTTCCTCTCACTCGCGTTTCTGCTCAAGAACTCGCGATTTTTCGATCTCTTTGCTCAGCCCAGATTTCTGTCTGAAATTTGGCACATTTGCTCCTTGGTATGTGACTCCTTTGATTGTCCAATTAGAATTTTGTTTGGTTGAGTATATCTTGAATATTTTGCTGCTGTAGATAACATGTTTAGTGAGCTTGCATGCTTGTTCTAAGTGGTAGAAATTAGTTTTGATGCATGTGTAGTACTCTAGCAAGTTCCTATAGTAGTTCCCCTCAATTATATACCTTGAAATCAAATTTTATAATGGTTGTTGAAAATTTCAGAAGAGGAAGATGAAGAAATTCAAATTTGGAGAATTGTTCAAGAAAGGAACAACCAGCACCGGTAGGCCCTCGAGGGCGTCCACTCAGATTAGGCGATCCTACAATGAGGATATCATCGCGCCTAGCTTCGCGCCCGAGGAGGACAATGGGGCTCCTAATGCTTCATCCTTCCCATGTTATGATTTTCTGACAAATGCAGGGATATTGGATGATTTCTTCACCCTTGTCAACAGGGCAGGCTTAGCCACCTACGTGGGAGATGAAAGGGAGCAATACTACATGCTCACCAAAATTTTCGTTGAGAGCTTCAAGTTCCACAACACGCAATATGAGCCGACAGTTGCATTCAAGATCTATGGTAATCCTGTTACTATGGAATTGGAAGAATTTTGTCGTGCATTGGATATTGCCCCTGTAGGTACAGCAAGGAGGATTGATGACAACCCCCGGGACCTGTTGGAGCTCTATCGAGGGATCACCGAAGATGATTGCCGCACCATTCAGCGCGGCAAGATAAGAAATATTCAACTTCCCGCCATTAAATATTTTGCATATTACATTGCTACTAGTATTCTTGGTAGGGAAAATACTAGTAATATCTCTAGCTATCATCTTGCTTTCTTGAATGCTGCACTTACTGGACAGACATCTTATCATCTTGGTTCTCTTATTGCTCGCCGCCTGTCTAGCAGGGGGCCTATTTTTGGAGGAACTATTGCACTGCGCATTTTAACACATTTAAGACTCCCTCTTGATTCTAATGATGTGCCATTAACCCCTAGGAGACTTGATATTGCTGCTATGAAGAGTCATCATTTTGTTACTACTGACTCCACTATAGATAATATGGTCTATAGAATGTTGTTTGCTGACGGGGATGAGAAGGAAATCCCTCTTCCCCAGCCAGGTTTGTTCAATATTGACAGGCAATCATGGTCGCTCACTAAGGAGGAGGTGGAGGAACATATGAAGATACAAGACTTCCACCAGCAGCATGACTCCGAGGACGCCGAGCCCTCCTACGACTGCACCGTCACATACCCCGATGTTTCCTCCAGCACATACCTGGAACCGGGTCGTTCTTCGTCGTACTACGGAGACACCACTTCATGGGGACCGTGGGAATGAACTCCACTTAGGCCAAAAGCCTAAGCTTGGGGGAGGTATACCGGCATCACTCATTCTTTGCATATTATGGTTGCTGGATACTTGTACATACTTGTTTAGTTTCTTAGAGTGGTTTTCTAATGAGAGGGAGATGATATTTGGGGAAGTGCTGTCCAAAAACAGATTCTGTGCTGTTACCAAAAAAATTCGTACGCACAGCCAGAACGTTATTTTGAGTTGCCAATTTTTGAGCATGTGCCCCAGGTTGTTATCTAACTTTCATTAGTTGAACACTTTTTGATCTGAGCAATGGAAGATTTTTGTTAATTTCGATTTCTGTACTGCTGTCAGGTTTTGGCAGATTTCTGTCATCCTGCTTTTCTGTGTTTCTGTTAGTTTGCATTCTTTTGTTTTCGCTTTGTTTCTTTCCTAAAACACAAAAATACCAAAAATATTTCTGTTGTTTCTCTTCACCATTTGTTTATTTGGTTCTTTGCTCTTAGTTTACTTTATTTGCTATCGTTGGTTTGCTATGAGAAAACCCAAAAAGATTTTGCTTTGTTTGCTTGTTTCTTTTGTTCTTGTTTCCAATTCGAAAACACCAAAAATATTTGCTGTTCTTCTTTGGTTTGTAAAGTTCATCATGAGTTCAATGGTCTTCGGTGGCTGGAGCGTGGTTTTCATTTCATATTATCCAAGCTACACAAGTGAAAGGCAATAATGACGATCTACAACAATTGGATTGTGGTGAGAGGCTGGTATGAACTCTATTTGTTTTCATTTTTGTACATATACTCATTCATGTGAGCATGCTTAGTTGGTTCATGTGAGGTATATGTTATTTGAGAAAGTCTAGTAGTTCATGATCTCTCATGTTTAGCTCCAATTTATTAATATGAGTAGCATGTCATGGATGTTCGCTTGCATTGTTTTATTCATAAGTAAGTATGGCATTGTGGTATCCTCCTCTGAATAATTCATTTATATCGACTTGGCACATGCTCACGCATGCATATGACTGAACAAAAAGTCAATTAAGCCTCGATGATTTATATTGCTTCAGAGTTCTTGCATCACTTTTATGCCTCCGTTAATTTATTTTGCCGCAAGCATGATTATGACAGTTACTGCTCTCTTGATTTGTCGCTCCCTAGTCTTTTGCTAGCCTTCACTTGTACTGAGCGGGAACGCCGCTCGTGCTTCCAAATACCTGAAAACCAAGTTGTTCCAAAGTGTCCACCATAAATACCTATGCATGGCATTTCAAACCATTCCAAGTAAATTCTCATGCGCTACCTTTAAAACTTTCAAAATGCTTCTCAATTTGTGTTAATGTTTCATAGCTCATGAGGAAGTATGTGGTGTTTAGCTTTCAACCTTGTCATTTACTTTTGACGGACTCTCATATGGACTAGTGGCACATCCGCTTATCCAATAATTTTGCAAAAAGAGCTGGCAATGGGATTCCTAGTCCCAAATTAATTAACTTAAATAGACACTCCTCCATGGTTTGTGATTGTTGGACGGCACCCGAAGGATTCGGTTAGCCATGGCTTGTGTAAGCAAAGGTTGGGGGAGTGTCATCATCATAATAAAACTTAAATAAAAAGGCACTCCTTCATGGTATGTGATTGTTGGCAGGCACCCGAGGATTCGGTTAGCCATGGTTTGTGTAAGAAAGGTTGGAAGGAGTGCCACATAAACATACAAATAATTCATGGGAGCCGCTCTTGGGAGTCCGGTTGATGAGGTAGTTAGTGTACCCATTACCATTCGTTGACAACAACAAGCACTTCTCAAAATAATTTTACTCCTGTTTTAAAAATGAAAAGCTCTAGCGCATGTTAATCCCTGCTTCCCTCTGCGAAGGGTCAATCTTTTACTTTTATGTTGTGTCTCCATTCTTTCTTTGAGCACTATCTTGAGAGCACAACTGTCATTCTTAGTATAATATGCTTGTCTCAAAATATGATTGATTGTGGTATAACTTTGATGCTTTTATCTTTGACAATCACTACTTCTAGTCTTTCTATGAACTCCAGAGGTGCCTCGGCATTTATGTTTTGCCGATCAAATACGGGCAAGCGAGATACCACTTTATCATATTCTCTTATGAACATTGCAATCCTGCTTATATACATGATTCATGATGCTTATTATTAATTGTTGGTACCTCTCCATGATTGACATAGCTGTTGGATGATCTTATTTGCATGTATCTATATGAACTGCTTAAGTATTAGCCATAGCATGAGAATATATACATCATATGAGCAAATGTGTTCGTGAAAGTTCTTTTATCGCTCAGTTGTTAACTGAATTGCTTGAGGACAAGCAATAAGCTAAGCTTGGGGGGGATACGTCCAAAACGT
The DNA here is from genome assembly GCA_030979885.1 of Lolium multiflorum. Lineage (NCBI taxonomy): Eukaryota > Viridiplantae > Streptophyta > Magnoliopsida > Poales > Poaceae > Lolium > Lolium multiflorum. The sequence goes on from CM061747.1 coordinate 156,113,995, forward strand.
ATCTACTTTCCCGAACACTTTTGCTATTGTTTTGCCTCTAATTTGTGTATTTTGGATACAACTAACGCGGACTAACGCTGTTTTCAGCAGAATTGCTCTGGTGTCTCGTTTTTGTGCAGAAATCCAACTTTCAGGAAAAACCTCGGAATTTATACAGAAGGCCCTATTTTCTAGAAGACTCACGGAGCCAGAAGGGCAAGCCAGGTGGGGGCACGAGGGCCCCACACACTAGGCCGGCGCGGCCCAGGGGGGGCCCGCGCGGCCCTAGTGTGTGGCCCCCTCGGCTGGCCCCCGACGCCCTCCTTCGGACTACTTATCGCCCTCGACCTAAAAACGCACGGAGAGAAGTCGAAGTCGCCAGAAACCCTCCAGAGAGCCGCCACATCGCGAAACTCCGTCTCGGGAGCCAGAAGTCTCCGTTCTGGCACTCCGCCGGGACGGGGAATTGGAGGAGATCATCGCCGCCATCACCACCAACGCCTCTCCATCGACCAGCCATGTTTCCCCCATCCATGTGTGAGTAATTCCCCCGCTGTAGGCTGAAGGGGATGGTAGGGATTGGATGAGATTGGTCATGTAATAGTCATAAGATTGTTAGGGCATAGTGCCTAGTATCCGTAGATGTCACTTTTTATCACATGTGTTCACGGAGTGTTAATGCTTTGCTCCGGTACTCTATTAAAAGGAGTACCTTAATTTCCAGTAGTTTCCCTAGAGGCCCGGCTGCCACCGGCTGGTAGGACAAAAGATGTTGTGCAAGTTTCTCATTGCGAGCACGTACGACTATATATGGAACACATGCCTATTGATTGATTAGTACTTGGATACCGTTTTATTATTATCTGCAAATGCCCCTGCTTTGATTGTTATATGAGTTTCTCTCATCCATGCAACGCCCGTTAATCCGTCCCTGTGCCTACAGTATTTTAATCCTGCTGTTTACTATAATCACTACTGCTGTCTTTATTTCACCGCTGCTGTTATTTCACTATTCCTACTGCTATAAAACTGTTACTACTGATAAACTCTTGCGAGCAAGTCTGTTTCCAGGTGCAGCTGAATTGACAACTCCGCTGTTAAGGCTTACAAGTATTCTTTGTCTCCCTTGTGTCGAATCAATAAATTGGGTAATACTTCCCTCGAAGACTGTTGCGATCCCCTATACTTGTGGGTCATCAGTTATATGCATGACAAATCACAAGTTGAAAATCTCGTGCCCCTTGAATACGAATACATAAACCTCATGCTACTCAACTTAGGTCCAAAATAAGTTCTTGTCATTGTAAGTATATATGTATAATTGAGAACGCCAACGAGGTACCTCTTGCCCCATGATATAGAAGTACTCATGCAGATATAGGAGCAATCTCATGCCAAAATGACAAGACAAATAGATAATGAGCATCTCAGCAATCCTTTTATTTACTATAGGCATAGCTTTTTATTGAAGATGCGTCATAGAATGCTCACCATGGTTCGCTGTAAATTTCCACCATGAATGATGCATGGCTTAAATTGTTCGCCCAGGCGTTTCTCTAACATATATAAAAACTCCATGGACTTACAAGTTTCCATTTTATTTCACACCGCTAGGCATCCATAAACAAAAGAACATGACATCAACTAAATATGAATAAGTGCAATGTTGAAAGCGTTCCCCATGAAAGCATGGTTGTGCTAACTCTCAACTCATAATTTGCAAGCATATAATCTTCATAAGATAGTCACAATGGCTCAAGTTTATTAGGTGCAAGAAAGTAAATGTGCCATCAAGTTCGTGAGAGCTTTACTAACTAATTTTCTCATGACAAAATTTAATTTGGAAGATAAATAAAAAATAATGAATATACTTGGAATAATAATGATGCTAGTAGGTATATATGGTGGACACAATTGGCAAACTTTTGTTTTTAGGAGTTGGATGCACGAGTAGAGTGATACGTCTCCAACGTATCGATAATTTCTTATGTTCCATGCTACTTTATTGATGATACCTACATGTTTTATGCACATTATATGTCGTATTTACGCATTTTCTGGAACTAACCTATTAACAAGATGTCGAAGAGCCAGTTGTTGTTTTCTGCTGTTTTTGGTTTCGAAATCTTAGTAACGAAATATTCTCGGAATTCGAAATCACCGCCAGGGTCCTAGTTTTGCACGAAGCTTCCGAAGACCGAAGGGGAGTCGAAGTGGGGCCACGAGGTGGCGGATGACGGCGGCGCGGCCCCGTCCCTGGGCCCTCGTGCCGCCTCTTGACCTGCCCTTTCGCCTATTTATAGCCTCCGTCGCGAAACCCCCGCACGAGAGCCACGATACGGAAAACCTTCCGAGACGCCGCCGCCGCGAATCCCATCTCGGGGATTCAGGAGATCGCCTCCGGCACCCTGCCGGAGAGGGGATTCATCTCTGGAGGACTCTACACCGCCATGATCGCCTCCGGAGTGATGAGTGAGTAGTTCACCCCTGGACTATGGGTCCATAGCAGTAGCTAGATGGTCGTCTTCTCCTAATTGTGCTTCATTGTTGGATCTTGTGAGCTGCCTAACATGATCAAGATCATCTATCTGTAATTCTATATGTTGTGTTTGTCGGGATCCGATGGATAGAGAATACTATGTTATGGTGATTATCAATCTATTGTTTATGTGTTGTTTATGATCTTGCATGCTCTCCGTTATTAGTAGAGGCTCTGGCCAAGTTTTTACTCTTAACTCCAAGAGGGAGTATTTATGCTCGATAGTGGGTTCATGCCTTCATTGACACCTGGGACAGTGACAGAAAGTTCTAAGGTTGTGATGTGATGTTGCCACTAGGGATAAAACATTGATTCTATGTCTAAGGATGTAGTTGTCGATTACATTACGCACCATACTTAATGCAATTGTCTGTTGCTTTGCAACTTAATACTGAATGGGGTTCGGATGATAACCTGAAGGTGGACTTTTTAGGCATAGATGCAGTTGGATGGCGGTCTATGTACTTTGTCGTAATGCCCGGATTAAATCTCACTATATTTATCATATCATGTACATGCATTGTTATGCCTTTCTCTATTTGTTTCTTTATTTACGTTGCTAAAATGAATACCCCTGAAAATACTAAGTTGTGTGACTTCACAAACGCAAATAATAATGATTTCCTATGCACACCTATTGCTCCACCTGCTACTACAGCAGAATTCTTTGAAATTAAACCTGCTTTACTGAACCTGGTTATGAGAGATCAATTTTCTGGTGTTAGTTCTGATGATGCTGCTGCCCATCTTAATAATTTTGTTGAACTTTGTGAAATGCAAAAGTATAAGGATGTAGATGGTGATATTATTAAATTGAAAGTGTTTCCTTTCTCATTAAGAGGAAGAGCTAAAGATTGGTTGCTATCTTTGCCTAAGAATAGTATTGATTCATGGACTAAATGTAAGGATGCTTTTATTGGTAGATATTATCCTCCCGCTAAAATTATATCTTTGAGAAGTAGCATAATGAATTTTAAGCAATTAGATACTGAACATGTTGCTCAAGCATGGGAGAGAATGAAAACTTTGGTAAAGAATTGCCCAACCCATGGACTGACTACTTGGATGATCATCCAAACCTTCTATGCAGGACTAAATTTTTCTTCGCGGAATTTATTGGATTCAGCTGCTGGAGGTACCTTTATGTCCATCACTTTGGGGGCGGCTACAAAACTTCTTGATGATATGATGATAAATTACTCTGAATGGCACACGGAAAGAGCTCCACAAGGTAAGAAGGTAAATTCTGTTGAAGAAACCTCTTCCTTGAGTGATAAGATTGATGTGATTATGTCTATGCTTGTGAATGGTAGATCTAATGTTGATCCAAATAATGTTCCTTTAGCTTCATTGGTTGCTCAAGAAGAAAATGTTGATGTGAATTTCATTAAAAATAATAATTTCAACAACAATGCTTATAGGAACAACTCTGGTAATAACTATAGGCCATATCCTTCTGCTAATGGTAATGGTTATGGTAATTCTTATGGGAATTCTTACAACAATAATAGGAGTGTACCCTCTGGTCTTGAAGCTATGCTTAAAGAATTTATTAGTACACAAACTGCTTTTAACAAATCTGTTGAGGAAAAGCTTGATAAAATTGATATTATTGCTTCTAGAGTTGATAGACTTGCCTCTGATGTAAATCTTTTAAAATTGAAAGTTATGCCTAATAATGATATTGATAATAAGATTACTACTACAGCAAATGCCATCCAAGTTAGAATTAATGAGAATATAAGATTAATGGCTGAATTGCGTGCTAGGTGGGATAGAGAAGAAAATGAAAAACTAGCTAAAGAGAATAATGTAGCTAAAGTTTGGACTATTACCACCACTAGTAATGTTAATTATTCACATGTTGCTGCACCTCCTACTATCAATGGTAAAATAATTGGTGTTGGCAATGTTTCTACTCCTAGTGCAAAGCGTACAAAACTGCCTGAAATTGCTAAAACTGCTGAAACTGCTTGTGATAAAACTGCTGAAATTTTTTCCAACCTTGGGAACAATGATCCCATTGCTGTAGCTCATAATGATTTAGATTTTGATGATTGCCACATCTCTGAAGTTATAAAGTTCTTACAAAAGCTTGCTAAAAGTCCTAATGCTAGTGCTATAAATTTAGCCTTTACAAAACATATTACAAATGCTCTCATAAAAGCTAGAGAAGAGAAACTAAAACTTGAAACTTCTATTCCTAGAAAGTTAGAAGATGGTTGGGAGCCCATCATTAAAATGAAATTCAATGACTTTGAATGTAATGCTTTATGTGATCTTGGTGCAAGTATTTCTGTTATGCCTAAAAAGATTTATGATATGCTTGACTTGCCACCATTGAAGAATTGTTATTTGGATGTTAATCTTGCCGATAATGTTAAAAAGAAACCTTTGGGGAGGATTGATAATGTGCGCATTACGGTTAACAATAACCTTGTCCCCGTTGATTTTGTTGTCTTGGATATCGAATGCAATGCATCTTGTCCTATTGTGTTGGGAAGACCTTTTCTTCGAACCGTTGGTGTTGTTATTGATATGAGGGAAGGTAATATTAAATATCAATTTCCTCTCAAGAAAGGTATGGAACACTTCCCTAGAAAGAGAATGAAGTTGCCTTTTGATTCTATTATTAGAACAAGTTATGATGTTGATGCTTCTACTCTTGATGTTACTTGATTTGCACTTTCTGCGCCTAGCTGAAAGGCGTTAAAGAAAAGCGCTTATGGGAGACAACCCATGTTTTTACTACAGTACTTTGTTTTATATTTGAGTCTTGGAAGTTGTTTACTACTGTAGCAACCTCTCCTTATCATGTTTTTGTGCCAAGTAAAGTTTCTATGTTAAAGTTGATGTTATATTTGGGATCGCTGCGCAGAAACAGCATTGCTGTCTGTCACGAATCTGGGCACAAGTCTCTGTAGAAAATTCGAAAAAATCTGCCAATTTACGAGCGTGATCCTCAGATATGTACGCAACTTTCATTAGTTTTGAGTTTTTCCATTTGAGCAAGTCTGGTGCCATTTTAAAATTCGTCTTTACGGACTGTTCTGTTTTTGACAGATTCTGCCTTTTATTTCGCATTGCCTCTTTTGCTATGTTGGATGAATTTCTTTGATCCATTAATGTCCAGTAGCTTTATGCAATGTCCAGAAGTGAAAAGAATGTTTGTGTCACCTCTGAATGTGTGAATTATTAATTGTGCACTAACCCTCTAATGAGTTTGCTTGAAGTTTGGTGTGAAGGAAGTTTTCAAGGGTCAAGAGAGGAGTATGATATACTATGATCAAGAGGAGTGAAAGCTCTAAGCTTGGGGATGCCCCCGTGGTTCATCCCTGCATATTTTAATAAGACTCAAGCGTCTAAGCTTGGGGATGCCCAAGGCATCCCCTTCTTCATCGACAACATCATCAGGTTCCTCCCCTGAAACTATATTTTTATTCAGTCACATCTTGTGTTCTTTGCTTGGAGCGTCGGTTTGTTTTTGTTTTTGTTTTTGTTTGAATAAAATGGATCCTAGCATTCACTTTGTGGGAGAGAGACACGCTCCGCTATTGCATATGGACAAATATGTCCTTAGGCTTTACTCATAATGTTCAAGGCGAAGTTTCTTCTTCGTTAAATTGTTATATGGTTGGAATTGGAAAATGCTACATGTAGTAATTCTAAAATGTCTTGGATAATGTGATACTTGGAAATTGTTGTGCTCATGTTTAAGCTCTTGCATCATATACTTTGCACCCATTAATGAAGAAATACATAGAGCTTGCTAAAATTTGATTTGCATATTTGGTCTCTCTAAGGTCTAGATAATATCTAGTATTGAGTTTTGAACAACAAGGAAGACGGTGTAGAGTCTTATAATGTTTACAATATGTCTTTTATGTGAGTTTTGCTGCACCGGTTCATCCTTGAGTTTGCTTCAAATAACCTTGCTAGCCTAAACCTTGTATCGAGAGGGAATACTTCTCATGCATCCAAAATCCTTGAGCCAACCATTATGCCATTTGTGTCCACCATACCTACCTACTACATGGTATTTCTCCGCCATTCCAAAGTAAATTGCTTGAGTGCTACCTTTAAAATTCCATTATTCGCCTTTGCAATATATAGCTCATGGGACAAAATAGCCTTAAAAACTATCGTAGTATTGAATATGTACTTATGCACTTTATCTTTTATTAAGTTGCTTGTTGTGCGATAACCATGCTTCTGGGGAACGCCATCAACTATTCTTTGTTGAATATCATGTGAGTTGCTATGCATGTCCGTCTTGTCTGAAGGATCTATCACCTTAATGATTGGAGCATGCAAATTGTTAGAGAAGAACATTGGGCCGCTAACTAAAGCCATGAATCATGGTTGAAGTTTCAGTTTTGGACATATATCCTCAATCTCATATGAGAATAATAATTGTTGCTACATGCTTATGCATTAAAGAGGAGTCCATTATTTGTTGTCCATGTTGTCCCGGTATGGATGTCTAAGTTGAGAATAATCAAAAGCGAGAAATCCAAAATGCGAGCTTTCTCCTTAGACCTTTGTACAGGCGGCATGGAGGTACCCCTTTGTGACACTTGGTTGAAACATGGCATTGCAAAGATCCGGTAGTCCAAGCTAAGTAGGACAAGGTGCGGGCACTATTAGTACACTATGCATGAGGCTTGCAACTTGTAAGATATAATTTACATAACTCATATGCTTTATTACTACCGTTGACAAAATTGTTTCATGTTTTCAAAATAAAAGCTCTAGCACAAATATAGCAATCGATGCTTTCCTTTTGAAGGACCATTCTTTTACTTTTATTGTTGAGTCAGTTTACCTATCTCTCTCCACCTTAAGAAGCAAACACTTGTGTGAACTGTGCATTGATTCCTACATACTTGCATATTGCACTTGTTATATTACTTTATGTTGACAATATCCATGAGATATACATGTTATAAGTTGAAAGCAACCGCTGAAACTTAATCTTCCTTTGTGTTGCTTCAACACCTTTACTTTGATTTATTGCTTTATGAGTTAACTCTTATGCAAGACTTATTGATGCTTGTCTTGAAGTACTATTCATGAAAAGTCTTTGCTTTATGATTCAGTTGTTTACTCATGTCATTACCATTGTTTTGATCGCTGCATTCATTACATATCACTACAAGAAAAGTTCTGATAGACAACGTCCCAAAATCGTCAACTAAGGGGCATTTTTCGTCGCCTATGGGCCTAACCCGACGATATGGGTTCTGTTGTCGAAACTGCGTCAGGCAAAGTCCAACGACGATTTTTTCGGTCCGTCGCGCTTGGGCGCCCTTCCGCCACGGAAAATCGGACCGTTGCGGAAGTGTTTTCGGGAGCCCGTTGACTGCTGACGTCATGCAAACTGACACGTGGCAGACGCCGTTAACTGGCAGTTAACGGCGTTAACCGCTGAAACCCCGTGGTAGATGGTAGGCCCACACGAGGCCTGCCACGTCTTAAGCGGGCCGGGCCAGATGACATAGTTTGACCGGTCAACTATATAGCTGGGCTGGTCCATTAGTTACGTGGGCCGGGCCTAACCTCTAAGGTTGACTGGTCAAAACTTAAATGGGCCGGCCCATTTAACATGTGGGGTCCACCTTACAGCAACTGGGCCGGCCCAAGAAGCAAGTGGGCCGGGCCAAAAACACAGTGGGTCCCACTTTCCTGTTAAAAGGACGGCCCATATAGTGTGTGGGGTCCACCGTATAGCAAGTGGGCCGGCCCAACAAGCTAGTGGGCGGGCCAAAAACACAGGTGGGTCCCACTTTCCAGTTACAGGGTCGGCCCATTTAGTATGTGGGGTCCTCCATATAGCAAGTGGGCCGGCCCAACAAGATAGTGGGGGCCAAAACACAGTGGGTCCCACCTTCCTGTTAAAGGGCGACCCATTTAGTATGTGGTCCATCATATAGCAAGTGGGTGGCCCACCAAGATAGTGGGCGGGCAAAACACAGTGGGTCCCACATTCCTGTTAATGGGCCGGCCCATTTGATATGGGGGTCCACCATATAGCAAGTGGGCTGGCCGAGCAAGATAGTGGGCGGGCCAAAAGCAAAGGTGGGCCCACTTTCTGTTAAAGGGCCGGCCCAATGAGTATGTGGGGTCCACCTAAGTGGGCCGGCCCAACAAGATAGTGGGCGGTCAAAAACACATGTGGGTCCCACTTTCATTTTAAAGGGCCGGCCCATTTAGTAAGTGGGGTCCACCACAAAAGCAAATGGGCGGCCCAACTAATTAGTGGGCCGGCCCAGTTGTGGGTGGGGTCCACCTTAAAGCAAGTGGGCCAGCCCAATTATAGTGTGGGGTCCACCGTAAATCAAATGGGCTGGCCCAATAAGTAAGTGGGCCAGCCCGTTTCGTTGCTGTTTATATGCCGGCATAATATGCGCTTTGGGATTTTGCGGGCAGGCACATATGTGATTTAGCTTAATTGGGCCGTTTAAGGGATGGGAATTCGTGATTTTGATACTGAGAATATTTACGCAGCATTGATTTCTGTCGGATAGCCTCACTTACCACAAGCACCAAAGAAAAAATGCGCGAAAGAACTATAAAAACTAACTAAATATTACATCAGCTGCAAGGCATTGAAAAAATATTACAGAACCCAGAGAAATTGAATGGTAATTAAACCTAGCAATACAATGAAGCGATCCGGCAATCTTTTAAGTTGTCCATGCAGCACCTATATCTGAAACAAAGACATTACAAGTTAAGACAGCAACAATGGAAAGGCAAAGACACTACAATATTGTTTGGCAAAGAATTTGGAACTCATCATTTCGTCGTTATAACAAGATCATTGTAATGCGCACAATAAGCAAACAAAGAGTGCATGCCGCATACCAACAGCCAATATAACAGAGCATGTTAGAATGAAACAGCAGACTTACTACTGTCGAGTCCCATGCAAACCAACATGTTCAGGGAGTACAAAATTGGCATGAACAACATAGTAGCAGGCTATAAATTTTGTAACAACGACTGAGCAAGATGAAGTTATGATGGCTACATCTACAGAGCAGGGAATGTAAACCAAAAATAGAAGTTACGATGGCAAAAGCTAAAGAGGAGGGAATGTGAACCAACATGTGCCAAGTGCAATTACTTCATTTTGGCCGTGAACTAAATAATACTCCTGAACTTATAGTGAAGGGGATGCAAATCAAGATGTTTCGGGATATAAACTTGTAATGAGCAACACATAGAGGATAGTTAATGTTGGAGCTTAGGATGGACCAGATACAGAATATAGTGGGATCACCTGTGAACTTGTATAAGAGGGAATGCAAACCAATATGTTCAGCTTTCCATATGTGAGCGTCATGCCAAGTCAGAGAAACAAGTCAATAATGCAGCTTTTGAAGAACAAGATGGCACGCAAAATTATTATCTAGTAGTATGACAAGTTTATTTGTACTACAGGCTAGATAGCAGAGTGATAGCATGCCAAACTAAGTCCTTACTTTGTTAGCTTACAATGAACTAGATACAAAACAATGGCATCACCTGTAGTACAGGGAATGCAAGCCAACATGTTCATGGAGTAAAAAATTGGCACAAACAACATAGTAGCAGGCCATAATTTTTGTAACAACGACTGAGCAAGATAAAGTTATGATGGCTAGATCTACAGAGCAGGGAATGTAAACCAAATATAGAAGTTACGATGCCAAAAGCTATAGAGCAGGGAATGCGAACCAACATGTGCAATTACTTAAAATTGGCCATGAACTAAATAATAGCAGGATGTTACTATAATACCTATAATTTTTGTAACAACGACTGAGCAAGATAGAAGTTATGATGGCTACATCTACAGAGCAGGGAATGCAAACCAAAATGTTCAATCGCTTAAAGTTAGCAATGAAGTAGAAAATAGCAAGGTGTTACGGTCATAGCTAGGAATGAACTAAAAGAGCTTCAGACAAACAAGAATCTGAACCCAGAACATGGCGCTAAAACAAGGGACTTACATTAGGAGAAGCACTCTGTGGGAGTCACAGCAGATCTTCCTGGGGTTGATAGATCCGGTGATGAAGTACGCTACATGTGCTACTTGGGGTTGGAGAGACGGCCATTACACTTCATGGTTACTCATCTCATCTGCAAAAACGTAACGGCGCGTCGTTAGCACAAACAGGTTCCCCCAAGATTAAACAAGAACTTGCAGGCAAGCAATAGAAAAGCGACAGTAGAAGAGTTTAGATCATGCACTGCGCCGGTGAAGCAGATCCGGTTCATGCACAGCGGTGTCGGTGAGCAAGATCCGATGCGGTGGACGACGGATCCGGCGAAGCGGCTCCGGCGGGGTGGACGATACCGCAGCTGAAGCGACTGCGGTAGACTGCTGGATGAGCATATGGTTTCGAGGTTCGGCGGGGATGATCCGGTCCGGTTGATGACGGCGTCGATGAAGCGGCTCCGGCAGGCAGCCGGATGACGAGGATCGCGAGGCCTCGGGTAGGCCAGGGAAGTCCGGCGGGGATGTTCCGGTGCGGTGGTCGTGGAGGTGGGAGAGAGGGACTTGGGAAGTTCCGGTGGGTGGTCTGAGGGAAATGAATTTTTTTGGGAGGGTTTCCGGGCTAGGGAGGTGGTGATCCAAAAAATGACGGGCAGACCCCCCCACCAACCGACTTTGCTGCCATCTCCACAGGGGTAGAATGGGAATTTGGAAGCGTGTGAAATTTTTGTATTTTGTGGGCGGGAAGTTTTGCCGCTATGAGATTTTGAATTTGGCCACCGTCCAAGTATAATGATAAAAAATTGTGAGACCGTACTAGTACCTCTGTTCAAGGCCGAGTGCAAAATCAAATCATCATCACGTTGAAAATTTGTTACCAACTTACCATGATCATGATCTACCTCTGAAAATGGGCGCATCCACTAAAACTTGCAAAGTATAATGATACAAATTTGTGAGACCGTACTAGTACTTATGTTCAAGGTCGAGTGCAACATCAAATCATCATTACATTGAAAAGTGTGTTACCATGATCACGATCTATCTCTGAATTTGGCGCATCCGCTAAATCTCGCAAAGTATAATGATAAAAAAATTGTGAGACTGTACTAGTACTTCTGTTCAAGTTCGAGTGCAACATCAAATCATCATCACGTTGAAAATTTGTTACCATGATCATGATCTATCTCTGAATTTGGCGCATCTGCTAAATCTTGCAAAGTATAATGATAAAGAAATTGTAAGACAGTAGTAGTACTTCTGTTCAAGGTCGAATGCAACATCAAATCATCATCACGTTGAAAATTTGTTACCATGATCCTCTGAAAATGGGCGCATCCGCTAAAAGTTGCAAAGTATAATGATACAAAATTGTGAGACCGTACTAGTACTTATGTTCAAGGTCTAGTGCAACATCAAATCATCATTACATTGAAAATTGTGTTACCATGATCATGATCTATCTCTGAATTTGGCGCATCCGCTAAATCTCGCAAAGTATAATGATAAAAAAAAATTGTGAGACTGTACTAGTACTTATGTTCAAGGCCGAGTGCATGATCAAATCATCATCATGTTGAAATTTGTTACAACGATCATGACATATCTCTAAAATTGGTGCATCCGCTAAATCTTGCACGTGGCGCATCTCGGTGCGGAGCAACAAGCCGGTGCTATCAAGGTTGAGGCGTCGGTAGCGTCATCGGGCTCTCCTCTTTTGATAGATCTTCTACATGGCGTGGCGCACCGCCCACCGAGAAGCAGTCACATGTGAGATCGAGGTGGAGACGTCGCCGGCATCCTCGAGGCGCGACCGCCCTTCTACGAGCCAGAGTCGACTCAAGGTATGAATCCATGCGCTGTCGCGTCCCTTCTGCATATGAAGTGGGATGCCTTAGATTTATTGTTCTTCTCTTACGATTATTTCTAGCCGGACATGTGTGCTCTTTCTCTGAATATATTGCTTGAAAAGCTAACCAAGTTACTTAAATTCACTTCGTTCTTAATCTTGCGTGCTAATTTTGTTATTTTTGCTGACAGTGGTGCACGCAAGGAAATTTATTTCTGGGTGTGCTGAGCTGTTAGGCCTAAGTCGAAATCCTCAGCTAAACAAGGCCTCAGCTTAACACATAAAAAGGTGTTCAATCTCGCCCACAATGTCCTCTTCTTTCCTCTTCCTTTATTGGAACTTGTTTTGCAGACAAGGAAAGTGGCACGTGTAATGTGAGTAAAACCCTCTTAGCCAAAATCAGCTACGAGCAAGATTTTATGTATTGTAGATTCCCCAATTGACTCTCATCCCCAATGTAGTCTTTTTTATGTCAGTATAGACTTCTTTACTGGATGTATATACTATCGTACATGGCATGCATTTGCCTAATGAGGAGCATTGTATTGCCATTCTAGCCAACCTGATCGATCTGTCAAGCTTCATGCACGAGATGCCATGTTTAATTTACTCCCTCGCTCCGATCCATATTTCTTGGTGTAAAATGAATGTGAATCGGAGGGAGTACTCTTCTTAGATAGTACTATACCAGTTCAAAAAAAAGTACTGTACTACTACATCACAAATGCATCAAAAGAGTACTACATCACAAGACCACCACGGTTGTACTAGTAGAGTTTAATGCTTAACTTCCAAAGGGAATAAGATTACACATATGAACTTTAAACAGGCGCTGTCCGATGTCTGCTTGTTTGGGAGCACAACATAAATAATACTACCCCCGTCCATACATAAGTGACTAAACTTTGTCTGAAGATGGTTTCATCTATATATGTTTTTAGTGTGTAGATACATCCGTATCTTGAAGGAAAAAGGTGAGCCGCTAACTTTTTGAATAGAGTGAGTAATACAATTCGGATAAACAATGGTGTAGTAAAACAAATACTCCTGCCCATCATAAAACAAAACACAGACTGACTCAAATATATGTACAGATCACAAAAAAGGTTTCATCAGAACCCGAACATATACATGCAGAGATGACCGTTTGATCACATAAAACAAAGGTTTCGTGGCATATTTATGCCCCCAAAACAAGCAGACGTAGGACAGCGCCAACGTACTAGCAGCTAGCACTATGGAGCTGCAGTACAAACAAATGGTGCAGCGACATTTCCACCAGAACGAAAACTAAAAGACATCAGACCAAACAAAAGCTGGGCTATCACTTCTTGCCCAAACAAGCCTTGCTCCTTCATATGCGACTTCCTTTTCTCTTATGGATGTTGAACTTTGAATTAGATGGGTTCCTGACAGCGCGTTCTTTTTCGTGTCCTTGATGTTGCACTCTGGATCAGGTCGGTTACTGTCAGGAAATGAACAAATTGATCAGCAAAAGTCATATGTAAATGAATGCAAAGGTTACATATGAATGACTAACCCGGTCTAACTGAGTAGGGATGTAAAGTGCACCAACGTCTAGCAGAATTGTACTTTCTCCACTGCCAGTTGCTCATATCTAATTGGAATACTCCCTCCTTTGCCCGTACAACCAGCTCATTTTTGTCCTCAAATACGCAGAGTAACCTTACTGCATGTTTCCAATTGTATGGAAATGATGTGTCAAGGCCAAAAAAAGTATCCAATTCAAAATTTATATGACATGTCCATGACTCGTGATCGCCTGTTGATGATCTTGTACTGGCCCATGTTTGTAGGGTGAAGTCTCTTATAACAGCAAGGGCAACATCTCCATTATGTCCCTTGAAGATGTGAATGTTAAGCATGAATATATCATGCGTCTCATGAGGGCACTGAATATATTTCAGAGCCTTCTTTGCATGGTCAAGCTCAATGATATATCTAGACTTCGTTGGCCAGTACAAAATACCCCCTATGAGAGTTGCCGGTCTACGGTCAATCTCTGACAGCATCGGAGTTGATCGAGCTAGAAACTCCCATTCTTTTGAATCTGGTGAGTAGATATGAGCCTGTGCATCGTAACGTTTAGTTGTTATCCAAACAACCGAGAACTTGCCACAATGTGTAAACGGTTCAGAGTTGTTTCTCGAACAGAGAATTGAGCCGCTGCTTTCAATTGTGTGATTGCGCCACAATGGTGGTTCTGGTATCGCTGTGAGAACTTGCCTAATTGGATCCCAGACTGATATATACCCTCTGGATACATTAGAATGGAGTAGCACCATACCATCGCGGCATCCCAGGACATAGATTTTGGGACCGTTCACTTGAGACGGGATTGCCAGCATCTTCAAGATGGCCGGGTGAAGATCATGCTCTGTGATGAATCGATTGTCCTCGGAGTTGTTGGTGAAAAACCCTAGCAACGGGTTTCCTCCGTTGTGTGACACAGTTAGCTTTCTGAAATAATTGCTTCCCATACATTGCCTCCATGCTTTCTTGGTGCCTGATGCAGCTAGTAAGCAGGTTGGATGGGGAGGAAGCCTGACAAGAATCTGAGAGACTACATCTCCAGGCAGATCGTTGATTGTTGTGGGTGTCCTTCGACTGAAGCTGGTAGGATTATGCAAATCGCACGATGCATCGTCAAAATTATGTAAACAGCACACTGCATCATCTATTTTTTAAAACAAAATGCAACATCTAATTTGACTAAGCAGCAAAATGCATCATCTAATTCATCATCAAAGTTTCCTAAACTGCATGGTGCATCAGCAAAATCAAAATAGTGTAAACAGCACAATGCATCAGCAAAATCAAAATAATGTAAACAGGACAATGCATCAGCAAAATCAAAATAATGTGAACAGCACAATGCATCAGCAAAATCAAAATATTGTAAACAGGACAATGCAATTGTAATCCTGTTGCATAATCAATGAAGCCCTTAATTTGCAAAAAAAAAACACCACAAAAATAGGACGCACCAACGGAAGGCAATCTCGCATATACAGTAATAATTGCTAACGTGTCAACACGATTGGAGGAAAAAGAGACCTCTACAGGACCCAAAACGCTGTGGTAACATCAGATGGGGTTAGCTTTGATATAGGTAATAAAATGTAAACAGCACAATACATCATCTAAGTTGACAGCAAAATTCTTCATCGAAATTTCCCACACTGTTCAAGGAATCAGAAAAATTACCTAAAAGGCTAAAAGAGCAAAATGCATCATCAGAGTAAAATATATGTAAACGGTACAATGCATCATCCAACTTTTGGCTAAACAGCAGAGAGCATTAGCTAGGTTGACAGAAAAACAAAAACAAAAAAAACCATGAAAAATTCCTGAAGAGGTGAGTGCATCAGAAAAATTACTACCTAAAAAGCATAATGAATCACCCAAATTACAAAAGAAGCAGAATGCATCATCAAAAATACAAAAACATCTCAATGCATCATCACGTCTGGTTTGGGCAAAAAACCCAATCCACCAGATCTAACCTCATTGCAGTTGGGGAAGGTAGAACTTACAAAGGGGTTGACGAGTCACGATCAAATGCAACAAGCGCCGCCTTAGATGAAGTCACCATCCAAGCTCTCGACGCGTTCAAAGCAGCCAGCTTCGAAGCCTCCGACGGTTCTCCCGGCTGCGCCGCCAAAACTCTCGAAGCACGCGCCAAGACTTTCCAACAAAATGCAGCTTCGATACGAGCATTTGCCAGCGCCACAGCGCCCGGGCCCGTCCTAGCCACCGCCTTCGCCTTTGCCTCCGCATCCGCATCCGCTTTACATGTCTCCGCCGATGCATGCAGAGCATCCGTCTCCGCTTTCCATGTATCCGCCGACGCAGTGTAGGCATCGAGCGACGCCGTTTTCATTTCCTAGAAAACCCAGTAAGTTACTCACATTGCAATCCCCAAATTAAGGTTATATCGAACACAATGACCGATGAACCTCTGTACTCGCCGGAGGTTGGAGATGTACATACCTGCGAAGATCGGTCCGGTGGTGCTTGACGGTGGTGCGTCGGGGACGGGGGAGAACTCGGCGGGGAGAATGGTGGCGCGGCCCAAGACGGCGGCGCGGAGAGGGGCGACGGTGCGGTCATCGAACCTCGGCAGACAGTATTTTGTATATATATATGAGAAGAAGAATAAAGTCTGGTCGAATGAGGCAGCGCGACCGGCAGAGTACAACCGAAGGCTACTAGTGCTACCTTGGAGTATTGTAGTAATACTATAACATAATAAAAATAATGGCCTTGTTTAAACCACTCTTGTCAGTGTGGCATCGCGTCCAAATTTAATGCATTCTGTGGAAATCGGAATAATGCTGTAAAAACTCTCATACTAGTGTGGTATATAGCATGCACCGACACTTTTCAACAAAATGTCGTCTCCATTTCATAGGAGACTGCTTGCACACTGGGATACGATGCTGACATGACGAAGGGCGCAGAAGTATTTTGGAGTATTTCATTCGAGCAGATCGGGGCGACGGTGCGTCTTTGGAGGGAATACCGTGTGGTGTGTCTTTGGAGGGAATACCGTACGTACTTAGGAGTATTTCATTCGAGCAGACTGCTTGCACACTGGGATACGATGCTGACATGACGAAGGGCGCAGAAGTTTGCGAAAATGGTTGTACTACCATCCGACCATTAGTATAATCATTGCGCGATAGCTTACACGAGAAGGAAAAGAGCCGAACAGCTGTGGATAATAAAAGCATTTGGCTCTTCGAGGATCCTTCTTCTACTACCTTCTCAAAGGAGTACTACTATTGTAATCTTTTTTTTGTTTTTCTGGGACCTTCGGGTCCCTTCCCCGTTGAAAAGTGAAGTGTTTCGAATACATTCATATGCCTATGTTTCTATTTTTACAAGCAAATAAATAACAAAGGATGACTCAATGCACAAGTTGATCTCATTTTGAAATTTTTTAAAACTTCTTCTATTGTATTCAAATTTGATTAGAAGGAGTCGATCGATTGTACATGCCAATCGTATAGCTTGGTGGGTGGATTGGCATTTGAAGTTTGGTCATTGTGTTCTTGTTTGTTACCACCCTCGCAAGGCACGTCCAAGTATTTCCTGTCAGAATTTATGGCATGTATGTAGTTAAATAACCTACATTATTTCAATTATGAGTTTAATTACTAGGCAAAAGCTTAAAAATCCATATATAGTTGCAGATTAAGATGAACAAATCCTTGAACCTATATCTACAAAATTGATGGCACTAACACATCCTACCAAGCGGAAAGCATGTCTACCCTACTGCTTCCAAAAGGTGGAATTATGACAATAATGTGCAACTGTTAAAATTTGGTAGCCCTCCTTCACAATTAACACACATCTAGCCATTTTTGTACAGTAATAAAAAAGGGAAATCATTCTTTCATGCATGCATATAATTGTTAGAATCTCTTGTTTGTGAAGTTGCTTAAAATACGATCTCTTCCAAACTTGAGGTCATATGATAACTAAAAAGTTTTGTATGGCGGGATTTTGCATCAAAGTACATGCGCACAATACTCACTTGTGGGCAGAAAGCCAAACAAACTCATATTACTAGGTTTGTATTAATTTGTTCAAGAAATTTCACCATCACACATGATTTTGTGCTTGCGTTAATTTTACTTTAAAAACTTCTTCCAAATTCAAATTTTCTTCAAACATGCCAACGGTACATGTCTACCAATTAATAATTAAGGGTACACCACACGTACTGCCTCGTAGGGTACATAAAAATTTACTATATTTTATGGCATGTACTAATTTCACATAATCTACAACTCAATGTTGAGTTTAATGATCAGCCCAGAACTAGAAAACAAATATACATATAGTTGCAAATTAACCTAGAAAAGCTCTAGTATCCTTTAAAACCCTAGAAAATGGACATGCATGCATGCATCCTACTCATAATAATTAATTAAGGTCTCGATCTCTATACTGCTCACGAAGTTTGGAATTCTGGCAAATATGCAACTTGTTTCATTAATTTACCATGGCGAGATAGATGCATGCACATCGATCACTTAAAAAATATAAAGTTTGTAAAGGATTTGGCATCCATATATGCTCACCGGATATATAGATAAGGCCAAGCAAACACATCGAATATTTCTGAAGAAATGTTTTTGCTAGAACCTTCAAATTTTTAGATTTACATCACACACAAAGAACACACCTTTAATTTCGCCAGGTTTGTGCACTAATAAAGTACTCCTACAGTACTAGAAATTGGATTGTTCTACTCCGGAGTGATATGCTCACCGGAGTATTTTTGGATCTTAGCTGGAGCGGCGTTTGGCGGTTGCACGAAGCCGTGCTGGATGTTAAGCCTGTCGAGGCACGCCTGGTGGAAAGCGTGCGCCACCTTAGCCTCATCGGCGCGCCGCTGCAATGCTGCGTCCCTGGGATTTGCAGCCGCCGCATTCTTAGCCTGCACGAAAGCTTGCAGAGCATCCCGGCATCTATAGAGTGCCGGGAACATCACGTTATATACGAGCTCCTTGGCGGTGTTGCTCCTGCAAAGGGCGTCGCCGTGATGCGCTTCGAAAGAACGGCCTGGCTCCACGGCCGGCACCGCCTGAAGTGCGGTCGGATTAGGCGGCTGGCCACGGGAGCTCCCTGCCTCCGCATCGTTCGCGCCGGCCGGGAAGGGGATCTCACCTGCTGGCAAAGAAAACCATGCGGCATGCGCGGGCGGAAAAGCCGGCCAGGGCCGAGCGGGCGTCGCATGCGGGGTTGCGTGGGAGATCCCTGCCTCTGCATCCATCGGCCCGCACGGGAAGCGGCTGGCGAGGGGCTCCACGGCCAGCGCCGCCGCCGCGGGCTGAACAACCGGCCAGTGCAGAGCGGGCGGGTTATGCCTTGGTGCGCGATGGACGAAGCGAAGGCGGCGCTGATGCTCCGCTTCCTCGTCGGTGGTAGGACTACGCGCGCGGCGACCAGAGCCAAGTCGGAAGGCCATAGATATGTCGATTGGTCACTTAAGCTGGAGAGGTTCTCTTACCATTTCGGAGAAGCGGAGTAAGAGGAAGTTGTTGCTTATACGGGTTCACTGCCACGTTGGGTTAAGAGGGGCAAAGTTGGTCAATGCCTAGGAAGTTGGAATCGTTTTGGCCCCAATTTTTTAATTACCTTGCGGTTCATCTCTCGGTCTCTCCCACCTCTTCACTATCCCTCCCCTTGCCTCCTTTCATGCTTCATCGTAGTGCATCTTGTTTTTCTAGCACCTTCACAAAAATCATACACATTTGGCCGATTCTGTCATTGTGTGCACTAATAAAGTAAAAAATCCATTATATGTGAATAAACGTTTAATACACTAGCTCGCAAAGATGTTTCTCAAGGCGATATGCACAATGCCTGCCAAAAATGGGTCATGATAACTAAATTTCGTGTTAATTTTTGCATGACATGTACTCACTTGTGTATGAAGCCAAGCAAACTCATAATCTATACCAAAAAAATGTGAAAGAGTTCTTTTTAGTATCCTTCATACATGGGGTTCCTATTTTTACTTTCTATTTTTACTAGTTACAAGTACTCATGCATGAAAACTTTTGAAAATATGTGCATTTTGGGCTGTGTGGAGACATGGTACAATAATATATTCAAGTTGATATACAAAGTCTAGACATATTCAAACTAGACAAATAATGTATCTAACCCCCTAACCCTAAACTCTGTCTTATGAAGTCAAGCATGCATGAAGAGAATTGGTTTTGGGTTTCAAACATGGAAATTTCAAAATCATCCCAAAAGCTTCATTTTAGAGCGACTAAGAAGGATCCAGGCTTACCTTTCCATTTTCATGTTTTAAACTTGTTTAAATCTTGGTCAAATCCTAGATTTGACCAAGATTCAAATGGGCATAAAATAAAAAAATGAAAAAATGAAAAACCAAAGCGCACATAGTCTTCTTATATGTCATATAGTAAGCATTAAAGTTGGTAAACAAGGTCTAGACATATTCAAACTAGACAAATCATGTATCTACCCCCTAACCCCTAAACTCTATCTTATGACGAAGTCAAGCATGAAGATTAAGTGGTTTTGGGTTTCAAACATGGAAATTTTGAAAACCTCCCAAAAACTTCATTTTAGGGTGACTAAGAAGGATACAGGCTTCCCTTTTCATTTTCATGTTCTATACTTGTTTAAATCTTGGTCAAACCTAGGATTTGACCAAGATTCAAATGTGCATCAAAATTCCAAAAAAATCAGAAAAATGAAAAACCAAAGCACATAGTTTTCTTATGTCATATAGTAAGCATTAAAGTTGATAAACAAGGGTCTAGACATATTCAAACAAGAAAAATCATGTATCTACCCCCTAACCCTAAACTTTGTCTTATGTAGTCAAGCATGAAGAGAAGTGGTTTTGGGTTTCAAATATGGAAATTTCAAAAACCTATCAAAAGCTTCATTTTAGAGTGACTAAGAAGGATCCATGCTTGCCTTTTCATTTTCATATTTGAAACTTGTTTAAATCATTGTCAAACCTAGGATTTGACCAAGATTTAAATGGGCATAAAATTAAAAAATCGGAAAAATGAAAAACAAAAGCACATAGTCTTCTTATGTCACATATATATATAGTAAGCATTCAAAAGTTGATAAACAAGGTCTAGCTAGACATATTCAAATAAGACAAATCATGTATCTACCCCTCTAACCCTAAACTCTGTCTTATGAAGTCAAGCATGAAGAGAAGTGGTTTTAGGTTTCAAACATGGAAATTTCAAAAACCTCCCAAAAACTTCATTTTAGAGTGACTAAGAAGGATACATGTTTCCCTTTTCATTTTCATGTTTTAAACTTGTTTAAATCTTGGTCAAACCTAGGATTTGACCAAGATACAAATAGGCACAAAAAATGAAAAACAAAAAGCACATAGTGTTCTTATGTCATATCGTAAGCATTCAAGTTGATAAACAAGGTCTAGATATATCCAAACCAGACAAATCATGTATATATGTACCCCGTGTCGATCTTATGAAGTCTAGCATGAAGAAAAGTCGTTTTGGCCGGGTTTCAAACATGGAAATTTCAAGAACATCCCAAAAGCTTCATTTTAGAGCGACTAAGAAGGATCGAGGCTTACCTTTCCATTTTCATGATTTAAACTTGTTTAAATCTTGGTCAAATCTTGCTCAAGCATGAAGATAAGTGGTTTTGGGTTTCAAACATGGAAATTTCAAAAACCTCCCAAAAACTTCATTTTAGGGTGACTAAGAAGGATACAGGCTTCCCTTTTCATTTTCATGTTCTATATATACTTGTTTAAATCTTGGTCAAACCTAGGATTTGACCAAGATTCAAATGTGCATCAAAATTCTAAAAAAATCAGAAAAATGAAAAACCAAAGCACATAGTCTTCTTATGTCATATAGTAAGCATTAAAGTTGATAAACATGGTCTAGACATATTCAAACCATACAAATCATGTATCTACCCCCTAACCCCTAAACTATGTCTTATGAAGTCAAGCATGAAGAGAAGTGGTTTTGGGTTTCAAACATGGAAATTTCAAAAACCCCCAAAAACTTCATTTTAGAGTGACTAAGAAGGACACATGCTTCCCTTTTCATTTTCATGTTTTAAACTTGTTTAAATCTTGGTCAAACCTAGGATTTGATAAACATGGTCTAGACATATTCAAACCAGACAAATCATGTATCTACCCCCTATCGACCCTAAACTTCGTCTTATGAAGTCAAGCATGAAGAGAAGTGGTTTTGGGTTTCAAACATGGAAATTTCAAAAACCTCCCAAAATTAAAGCTTCATTTTAGAGTGACTAGTTAAGAAGGATCCAGGCTTACCTTTTCATTTTCATGTTTTAAACTTGTTTAAATCTTGTTCAAACCTAGGATTTAACCAATATTCAAATGGGCATAAAATAAAAAATAAATAAAATAAAAAACCAAAGCACATAGTCTTCTTATGTCATATAGTAAGCATTCAAGTTCATAAACAAGGTCTAGACATATTCAAACCAGACAAATCATGTACCCCTAACCCTAAACTTTGTCTTAATTATATATGAAGTCAAGCATGAAGCAGAGAAGTGTGGTTTTGGGTTTCAAACATGGAAATTTCAAAAACCTCCCAAAAAGCTTCATTTTAATTAGACTGGCTGGTTAATTAAGAAGGATCCATGATTAATTACCTTTTCATTGTCATGTTTTAAACTTGTTTAAATCTTGGTCGAACCTAGGATTTGACCAAGATTCAAATGGGCATAAAAATTCAGAAAAAATCGAAAGAATGAAAAACCAAAGCACATAGCCTTCTTATGTCATATAGTAAGCATTCAAGTTGATAAACATGGTCTAGACATATTCAAACCAGAAAAATCATGTATCTACCCCTAACCCTAAACTCTGTCTTATGAAGTCAAGCATGGAAGAAGAAGTGGTTTTGGGTTTGATACGTCTCCAACGTATCGATAATTTCTTATGTTCCATGCTACTTTATTGATGATACCTACATGTTTTATGCACATTATATGTCATATTTATGCATTTTCTGGAACTAACCTATTAACAAGATGCCGAAGAGCCATTCTTTGTTTCTGCTGTTTTTGGTTTCAGAAATCCTAGTAAAGAAATATTCTCGGAATTGGACGAAACTTTCGCCCAGGGTCCTATTTTTGCACGAAGCTTCCAGAAGACCGAAGAGATAACGAAGTGGGGCCACGAGGCGGCCAGAGGGGAGGCCGGCCTGCCCCTGGGCCCCTCGTGTGGCCCCTCGCGTTGACCCTCCGCCTACTTAAAGCCTCCGTCGCGAAACCCCCAGTACCGAGAGCCACGATACGGAAAACCTTACTGAGACGCCGCCGCCGCGAATCCCATCTCGGGGGATTCAGGAGATCGCCTCGGCACCCTGCGGAGAGGGGATTCATCTCCCGGAGGACTCTACACCGCCATGGTCGCCTCCGGAGTGATGAGTGAGTAGTTCACCCCTGGACCATGGGTCCATAGCAGTAGCTAGATGGTCGTCTTCTCCTTGTTGTGCTTCATTGTTGGATCTTGTGAGCTGCCTAACATGATCAAGATCATCTATTTGTAATACTATATGTTGTGTTTGTCGGGATCCGATGGATAGAGAGTACTATGATTATGGTGATTATCAATCTATTGTTTATGTGTTGTTTATGATCTTGCATGCTCTCCGTTATTAGTAGAGGCTCTGGCCAAGTTTTTGCTCTTAACTCCAAGAGGGGGTATTTATGCTCGATAGTGGGTTCATGCCTTCATTGAATCTGGGATCGTGACAGTAGGTTCTAAGGTTGTGATGTGCTGTTGCCACTAGGGATAAAACATTGATGCTATGTCTAAGGATGTAGTTGTTGATTACATTACGCACCATACTTAATGCAATTGTCTGTTGCTTAGCAACTTAATACTGAATGGGGTTCGGATGATAACCTGAAGGTGGACTTTTTAGGCATAGATGCAGTTGGATGGCGGTCTATGTACTTTGTCGTAATGCCCGGATTAAATCTCACTATATTTATCATATCATGTATATGCATTGTTATGCCTTTCTCTATTTGTCAATTGCCCGACTGTAATTTGTTCACCCAACATGCTTTATCTTATGGGAGAGACACCTCTAGTGAACTGTGTAGGGCTGTCAATGAGCCGAACTCGAGCGAATACCATTAGGCTCGGCTCGAGCTCGTTTCATGTTTCGAGCCAAGCGGAAAGCTCGAGCTCGACTCGCGAGCCTAACACCTGGCTTGAGCTCGGTTTGACAAAAGCTCGCAAGCCTATCAAAAAATCTTAATTTATTTCGTTACAGCGTCCCGCTTTGCTGTGGGGTGGGCGCCTGCCGCGTGATTCAACCAGCCAGTCCCCGTCCCCTCTCTTATAGCATGTCCCACGAGTGCTATTTCCTTAGGCTAGCGAGGTGGTACAAATGAAAGCAGCGAGGCTCCAGTGCGTGCAAGTAATGCACATGGGCCATACCAGGCCGTGAAATAGTTTAACCATCCACGCTCATTTGTATAAGATGGCGTCCCTAGTTTGGTACATGGACCTGGACTTGTTTCTGTCGATGTAGTTATAGCAGTTGGTATATGGGCTTTGACTTGTTTTTGACGCGACCAACAAGCATGCGACCTATTCCTATGGTTCACGACGAGTGGGACTTGCAAGCGAGCTACGGCGAACGGTTCGAGCTCGAGTTCGTCAGGCTCGCGAGCTACACGTCAGGTTTGAGTTCGTCTTGTTAAGACCTCGAGCCGAGTACGAGCCAAGCTTTTAACAAACCGAGTTCAAACAGTTTGTCGAGCTCGAATATTTTTGACAGCCCTAGAACTGTGGACCCCGGTCCTATTCTTTACATAGCATACAATCTACTTGTTTTACTGTTTTCTTTGCAAACATTTTCCACTCGATACGCTTAATCCTTTGTTACAGCAAGCCGGTGAGATTGACAACCTCACTGTTTCGTTGGGACAAAGTACTTGGGTTGTGTTGTGCAGGTTCCGGCGCCGGAATCCCTGGTGTTGCGCCGCATCACATTTCGCGACCATCAACCTTCAACGTGCTTCTTGGCTCCTACTGGTTCGATTAAACCTTGGTTTCTTTCTGAGGGAAAACTTGCTACTGTGCGCATCATACCTTCCTCTTGGGGTTCCCAACGAACGTGTGAGTTACACGCCATCAAGCTCTTTTTCTGGCGCCGTTGCCGGGGAGATCAAGACACGCTGCAAGGGGAGTCTCCACTTCTCAATCTCTTTACTTTGTTTTTGTCTTGCTTTATTTTATTTACTACTTTGTTTTCTGCACCTAAACAAAACACAAAAAAATTAGTTGCTAGTTTTACTTTATTTACTGTCTTGCTCTCCATATTAAAAACACAAAAAAATTAGTTACTTGCATTTAATTTATTTTGTTATCATGTCTAGTCCTGTACTTGTTTTTATTTTCACTAGTTAGGCTTAATGGAAAACAACAAAAAAAATTAGAGATCTTTATGAACTTTATCTTGAATTAGGACATGAGGTGTTTGAAGAGAAAATTAAAAAACCTATGGAGCTTTATATGCATGCTAATGGCAATGTTATTAGTATGAACTCTTTGAACACTATTATTGCTAATGCTATGGAAGAATTTAAGCTTGGGGAAGCTGGTTGTGATATTTTTAGTCCCCCAAGCATGGAGGAGAAAATTTACTTTGATGATACTTTACCTCCTATATATGATGCTTGCAATGATGAATATGATATTTTCAGTCCACCTACTATTGAGGAGAAAGTTAATTATGATTACAATATGCCTCCTATGTATGATGATTATGGTGATGAGAATAATAATGATAGCTATTTTATTGAATTTGCTCCCACTACAACTAATAAAATTGATTATGCTTATGTGGAGAGTAATAATTTTATGCATGTGGCTCATGACAAGAATGTTGTATGTGATAGTTATATTGTTGAGTTTGTTCATGATGCTACTGAAAGTTATTATGAGAGAGGGAAACATGGTTATATGCATCTTAATAATATTAAGTTTCCCCTCTTTATGTTGAAAATCTTGAAATTGCGCTTGTGTTGCTTTTCTATGCTTACCACTTTGTTCTTCATGAATTTATTTGTGTACAAGATTCCTTTTCATAGGAAGTGGGTTAGGCTTAAATGTGTTTTGAATTTGCTTCTTGATGCTCTCTTTTGCATCTCTTATTACTGAGCCCATCTTAATGGCTATAAAGAAAGAACTTCTTGGGAGATAACCCATGTTTTATTTTATTTTTGTTTTGTTGAGTCTTGGAAGTTGTTTACTACTGTAGCAACCTCTCCTTATCATGTTTTTGTGCCAAGTAAAGTTTCTATGTCAAAGTTGATGTTATATTTGGGATCGCTGCGCAGAAACAGCATTGCTGTCTGTCACGAATCTGGGCACAGTTCTCTGTAGAAAATTCGAAAAAATCTGCCAATTTACGAGCGTGATCCTCAGATATGTACGCAACTTTCATTAGTTTTGAGTTTTTCCATTTGAGCAAGTCTGGTGCCAGCTTTAAATTCGTCTTTACGGACTGTTCTGTTTTTGACAGATTCTGCCTTTTATTTCGCATTGCCTCTTTTGCTATGTTGGATTTATTTCTTTGATCCATTAATGTCCAGTAGCATTATGCAATGTCCAGAAGTGTAAAGAATGATTGTGCCACCTCTGAACATATGAATTATTAATTGTGCACTAACCCTCTAATGAGTTTGCTTGAAGTTTGGTGTGAAGGAAGTTTTCAAGGGTCAAGAGAGGAGAATGATATACTATGATCAAGAGGAGTGAAAGCTCTAAGCTTGGGGATGCCCCCGTGGTTCACCCCTGCATATTTTAAGAAGACTCAAGCGTCTAAGCTTGGGGATGCCCAAGGCATCCCCTTCTTCATCGACATCATCAGGTTCCTCCCCTGAAACTATATTTTTATTCAATCACATCTTGTGTTCTTTACTTGGAGCGTCGGTTTGTTTTTGTTTTTGTTTTTGTTTGAATAAAATGGATCCTAGCATTCACTTTGTGGGAGAGAGACACGCTCCGCTGTTGCATATGGACACATGTGTCCTTAGGCTTTACTCATAATGTTCATGGCGAAGTTTCTTCTTCGTTAAATTGTTATATGGTTGGAATTGGAAAATGCTACATGTAGTAATTCTAAAATGTCTTGGATAATGTGATACTTGGCAATTGTTGTGCTCATGTTTAAGCTCTTTCATCATATGCTTTGCACCCATTAATGAAGAAATACATAGAGCTTGCTAAAATTTGATTTGCATATTTGGTCTCTCTAAGGTCTAGATAATATCTAGTATTGAGTTTTGAACAACAAGGAAGACGGTGTAGAGTCTTATAATGTTTACAATATGTCTTTTATGTGAGTTTTGCTGCACTTGTTCATCCTTGAGTTTGCTTCAAATAACCTTGCTAGCCTAAACCTTGTATCGAGAGGGAATACTTCTCATGCATCCAAAATCCTTGAGCCAACTACTATGCCATTTGTGTCCACCATACCTACCTACTACATGGTATTTCTCCGCCATTCCAAAGTAAATTGCTTGAGTGCTACCTTTAAAATTCCATCATTTACCTTTGCAATATATAGCTCATGGGACAAAATAGCCTTAAAAACTATCGTAGTATTGAATATGTACTTATGCACTTTATCTTTTATTAAGTTGCTTGTTGTGCGATAACCATGCTTCTGGGGAACGCCATCAACTATTGTTGAATATCATGTGAGTTGCTATGCATGTCCGTCTTGTCTGAAGGATCTATCATTTTAGTGGTTGGAGCATGCAAAATTGTTAGAGAAGAACATTGGGCCGCTAACTAAAGCCATGAATCATGGTGGAAGTTTCAGTTTTGGACATATATCCTCAATCTCATATGAGAATAATAACTTTGCTACATGCTTATGCATTTAAGAGGAGTCCATTATCTGTTGTCCATGTTGTCCCGGTATGGATGTCTAAGTTGAGAATAATCAAAAGCGAGAAATCCAAAATGCGAGCTTTCTCCTTAGACCTTTGTACAGGCGGCATGGAGGTACCCCTTTGTGACACTTGGTTGAAACATGGCATGCAAAGATCCGGTAGTCCAAGCTAAGTAGGACGAGGTGCGGGCACTACTAGTATATTATGCATGAGGCTTGCAACTTGTAAGATATAATTTACATAACTCATATGCTTTATTACTACCGTTGACAAAATTGTTTCATGTTTTCAAAATAAAAGCTCTAGCACAAATACAGCAATCGATGCTTTCCTCTTTGAAGGACCATTCTTTTACTTTTATTGTTGAGTCAGTTTACCTATCTCCTTCCACCTTAAGAAGCAAACACTTGTGTGAACTGTGCATTGATTCCTACATACTTGCATATTGCACTTGTTATATTACTTTATGTTGACAATATCCATGAGATATACATGTTATAAGTTGAAAGCAACCGCTGAAACTTAATCTTCCTATGTGTTGCTTCAACACCTTTACTTTGATTTATTGCTTTATGAGTTAACTCTTATGCAAGACTTATTGATGCTTGTCTTGAAGTACTATTCATGAAAAGTCTTTGCTATATGATTCAGTTGTTTACTCATGTCATTACTTTTGTTTTGATCGCTGCATTCATTACATATGTTTACAAATAGTATGATCAAGATTATGATGGCATGTCACTTCAGAAATTATCTTTGTTATCGTTTTACCTGCTCGGGACGAGCAGAACTAAGCTTGGGGATGCTGATACGTCTCCAACGTATCGATAATTTCTTATGTTCCATGCTACTTTATTGATGATACCTACATGTTTTATGCACATTATATGTCATATTTATGCATTTTCTGGAACTAACCTATTAACAAGATGCCGAAGAGCCAGTTGCTGTTTTCTGCTGTTTTTGGTTTCAGAAATCCTAGTAAAGAAATATTCTCGGAATTGGACGAATCTTTCGCCCAGGGTCCTATTTTTGCACGAAGCTTCCAGAAGACCGAAGAGATAACGAAGTGGGGCCACGAGGCGGCCAGAGGGGAGGCCGGCGCGGCCCAGGCCCTGGCCGCGCCGACCTACCCCCTGGGCCCCTCGTGTGGCCCCTCGCGTTGACCCTCCGCCTACTTAAAGCCTCCGTCGCGAAACCCCCAGTACCGAGAGCCACGATACGGAAAACCTTCCAGAGACGCCGCCGCGCAATCCCATCTCGGGGGATTCGGAGATCGCCTCCGGCCCTGCCGGAGAGGGGATTCATCTCCGGAGGACTCTACACCGCCATGGTCGCCTCCGGAGTGATGAGTGAGTAGTTCACCCCTGGACCATGGGTCCATAGCAGTAGCTAGATGGTCGTCTTCTCCTTGTTGTGCTTCATTGTTGGATCTTGTGAGCTGCCTAACATGATCAAGATCATCTATTTGTAATACTATATGTTGTGTTTGTCGGGATCCGATGGATAGAGAGTACTATGATTATGGTGATTATCAATCTATTGTTTATGTGTTGTTTATGATCTTGCATGCTCTCCGTTATTAGTAGAGGCTCTGGCCAAGTTTTTGCTCTTAACTCCAAGAGGGGGTATTTATGCTCGATAGTGGGTTCATGCCTTCATTGAATCTGGGATCGTGACAGTAGGTTCTAAGGTTGTGATGTGTTGTTGCCACTAGGGATAAAACATTGATGCTATGTCTAAGGATGTAGTTGTTGATTACATTACGCACCATACTTAATGCAATTGTCTGTTGCTTAGCAACTTAATACTGAATGGGGTTCGGATGATAACCTGAAGGTGGACTTTTTAGGCATAGATGCAGTTGGATGGCGGTCTATGTACTTTGTCGTAATGCCCGGATTAAATCTCACTATATTTATCATATCATGTATATGCATTGTTATGCCTTTCTCTATTTGTCAATTGCCCGACTGTAATTTGTTCACCCAACATGCTTTATCTTATGGGAGAGACACCTCTAGTGAACTGTGGACCCCGGTCCTATTCTTTACATAGCATACAATCTACTTGTTTTACTGTTTTCTTTGCAAACATTTTCCACTCGATACGCTTAATCCTTTGTTACAGCAAGCCGGTGAGATTGACAACCTCACTGTTTCGTTGGGACAAAGTACTTGGGTTGTGTTGTGCAGGTTCCGCGTTGGCGCGAATCCCTGGTGTTGCGCCGCATCACATTTCGCGACCATCAACCTTCAACGTGCTTCTTGGCTCCTACTGGTTCGATTAAACCTTGGTTTC
Source organism: Lolium multiflorum (assembly GCA_030979885.1). NCBI lineage: Eukaryota > Viridiplantae > Streptophyta > Magnoliopsida > Poales > Poaceae > Lolium > Lolium multiflorum. Next base: position 156,144,133 of record CM061747.1, read on the forward strand.
TTTCTGAGGGAAAACTTGCTACTGTGCGCATCATACCTTCCTCTTGGGGTTCCCAACGAACGTGTGGTGGTTTTGGGTTTCAAACATGGTAAATTCAAGAACCTCCCAAAAGCTTCATTTTAGAGTTACTAAGAGAAAGATCCAGACTTAATTACCTTATCATTTTCACATGTTAAACTTGTTTAAATCTTGCTCAACAAACCTAGGATTTTACCAAGATTCTCAAATGGGCATAAAAATCAAAAAATGAAATACCAATGCACATAGTCCTCTTATGTCATATAGCTAGTAAGCATTCAAGTTGATAAACAAGGTCTAGACATATTCAAACAAGACAAATCATGTATCTACCCCCTATCGACCCTAAACTTCGTCTTATGAAGTCAAGCATGAAGAGAAGTGGTTTTGGGTTTCAAACATGGAAATTTCAAAAACCTCCCAAAATTCAGCTTCATTTTAGAGCGACTAAGAAGGATCGATGCTTACCTTTTCATTTCCATGTTTTAAACTTGTTTAAATCTTGGTCAAATCTAGGATTTGACCAAGATTCAAATGGGCATAAAATAAAAAAACCGAAAAATGAAAAACCAAAGCGCACATAGTCTTCTTATATGTCATATAGTAAGCATTAAAGTTGATAAACAAGGTCTAGACATATTCAAACTAGCTAGAGACAAATCATGTATCTACCCCCTAAAACCCCTAAACTCTGTCTTATGACGAAGTCAAGCATGAAGATAAGTGGTTTTAGGTTTCAAACATGGAAATTTCAAAAACCTCCCAAAATTCAGCTTCATTTTAGAGCGACTAAGAAGGATCGATGCTTTTACCTTTTCATTTCCATGTTTTAAACTTATTTAAATCTTGGTCAAACCTAGGATTTGACCAAGATTCAAATGGGCATAAAAATTCAGACAAAAAATCTAAAGAATGAAAAACCAAAGCACATAGCCTTCTTAATTATGTCATATAGTAAACACTCAAGTTGATAAACAAGGTCTAGACATATTCAAACCAGAAAAATCATGTGTATATCTACCCCTACCCCTAAACTCTGTCTTATGAAGTCAATCATGAAGAGAATTGGTTTTGGGTTTCAAACATGGAAATTTCAAGTACGTCCCAAAAGCTTCATATATTTTAGAGTGACTAATTAAGAAGGATCTTGGATTACGTTTTCATTTTCATGCTTGAAACTTGTTTAAATCTTGGTTGAACCTAGGATTTGACCAGAATCAAATGTGCATAAAATTCTTAAAAAAATAGAAAAATGAAAAACAAAAGCACATGGTCTTCTTATGTCATATAGTAAGCATTCAAGTTGATAAACAAGGTTTAGACATATTCAAACCAGACAAATCATGTATCTACCCCCTAACCCTAAACTCGGTCTTATGAAGTCTAGCATGAGGAGAAGTCGTTTTGGGTTTCAAACGTTTAAGCCAAAAGCCCCATTTCAAATATTTCAAACTTATTCAAATTTGGTTCAAATTTGAAAGACACACAAGTTATAGCACACATAGTGCATACATTCTCACACATACTGCACTAGATGCTAACCCGGCCTATAGTTTGAGGCCATTGGATGAGGTCGAAAAAAATCTTGGATTAGAAATGGGGTTGTTCGAACCCCGTAGTTGGATTTTTTGAACCTTGATCTGTAGTACTGGGCAAAACCCTAGTTTAACCTATTTAATTATAGATTCGTAGGTCGATTTTTCTACCTTTTTATTATTACTATGCAGCACATGTGTGTTTGCCCGTCGAGTGAAACTCGGAGGAAGAGGGATCACTCGGAAGGAGAGAAGAAGGGAGAGAATTATGGTGTCTCCCCTTTTTCGGGTGATGATGTTGACTTTTGTGCAGGGTTTGTCAGTGAGCAGGAGGTGCGAGCGAGCGAGCGAGCGAGCGAGTCGAGCGAGGCCGAGAATGAGAGATTTTTTTTTTTTTTGAGGGACGACCGAAGGATCCAGAAGGACCCACAGACTTCCAATACGCATCCTGATGCGTCTTCTCTTGACAAAGAAAATGGCTGGGAGTTTGCGTACCTATTGCACGTGACTTGTGCTCACTGAAGTGTGGGACCTCACGCATGGGCACCACACGTAAGTGACAGACCTGTTGGTGTAAAAACTCGGTTGATTATTATAGTGCATTAGAACAAAGTTTCCTATGGATTCAAGGGTAGGAAATCCAAGTTAACTCATTTACATGACATTATTTTTTCCATGAAGCAAAGTTAACGCACCTATCAATTGGTACATTTTGGAGTGACTAAGAAGGATCCAGGCTTACTTATTCGTTTTCACGTGTAAAACTTGTCTAAATCTTGGTCAAACAAAATTGGCAGAAAATTCAAAAAAAAAAACAGAAAAATGAAAAACCAAAGCACATAGTCTTCTTATGTCATGTAGTAAGCATTAAAGTTGATAAACAAGGTCTAGACATATTCAAACCATACTAATCATGTATCTACCCGCTAACCCCTAAACTATGTCTTAAGAAGTCAAGAATGAAGAGAAGTGGTTTTGGGTTTCAAACATGGACATTTCAAAAACCTCCCAAAACTTCATTTTAGGGTGAGTAAGAAGGATACAGGCTTCCCTTTTCATTTTCATGTTCTATACTTGTTTAAATCTTGGTCAAACCTAGGATTTGACCAAGATTCAAATGGGCACAAAAAAATAAAAAAAGCACATAGTGTTCTTATGTCATATCGTAAGCATTCAAGTTGATAAACAAGGTCTAGATATATCCAAATTAACCAGACAAATCATGTATCTACCCCCTATCGACCCTAAACTTCGTCTTATGAAGTCAAGCATGAAGAGAAGTGGTTTTGGGTTTCAAACATGGAAATTTCAAAAACCTCCCAAAATTCAGCTTCATTTTAGAGCGACTAAGAAGGATCGATGCTTTACCTTTTCATTTCCATGTTTTAAACTTATTTAAATCTTGGTCAAACCTAGGATTTGACCAAGATTCAAATGGGCATAAAATTATTCAGACAAAAAATCTAAAGAATGAAAAACCAAAGCACATAGCCTTCTTAATTATGTCATATAGTAAACACTCAAGTTGATAAACAAGGTCTAGACATATTCAAACCAGAAAAATCATGTGTATATCTACCCCTAACCCTAAACTCTGTATTATGAAGTCAATCTCTAGGATTTGACCAAGATTCAAATGGGCATAAAATAAAAAAACAGAAAAATGAAAAACCAAAGCGCACATAGTCTTCTTATATGTCATATAGTAAGCATTAAAGTTGATAAACAAGGTCTGGACATATTCAAACTAGCTAGACAAATCATGTATCTACCCCCTAACCCCTAAACTCTGTCTTATGACGAAGTCAAGCATGAAGATAAGTGGTTTTGGGTTTCAAACATGGAAATTTCAAAAACCTCCCAAAAACTTCATTTTAGGGTGACTAAGAAGGATACATGCTTCCATTTTCATTTCCATGTTCTATACTTGTTTAAATCTTGGTCAAACCTAGGATTTGACCAAGATTCAAATGTGCATCAAAATTCCAAAAAAATCAGAAAAATGAAAAACCAAAGCACATAGTTTTCTTATGTCACATACATATATATAGTAAGCATTCAAAAGTTCATAAACAAGGTCTAGACATATTCAAACCAGACAAATCATGTACCCCCTAACCCTAAACTTTGTCTTAATTATATATGAAGTCAAGCATGAAGCAGAGAAGTGTGGTTTTGGGTTTCAAACATGGAAATTTCAAAAACCTCCCAAAAAGCTTCATTTTAATTAGACTGGCTGGTTAATTAAGAAGGATCCATGATTAATTACCTTTTCATTGTCATGTTTTAAACTTGTTTAAATCTTGGTCGAACCTAGGATTTGACCAAGATTCAAATGGGCATAAAAATTCAGAAAAAAATCGAAAGAATGAAAAACCAAAGCACATAGCCTTCTTATGTCATATAGTAAGCATTCAAGTTGATAAACATGGTCTAGACATATTCAAACCAGAAAAATCATGTATCTACCCCTAACCCTAAACTCTGTCTTATGAAGTCAAGCATGAAAAGAAGTACGGTGGTTTTGGGTTTCAAACATGGTAAATTCAAGAACCTCCCAAAAGCTTCATTTTAGAGTTACTAAGAGAAAGATCCAGACTTAATTACCTTATCATTTTCACATGTTAAACTTGTTTAAATCTTGCTCAACAAACCTAGGATTTTACCAAGATTCTCAAATGGGCATAAAAATCAAAAAATGAAATACCAATGCACATAGTCCTCTTATGTCATATAGCTAGTAAGCATTCAAGTTGATAAACAAGGTCTAGACATATTCAAACAAGACAAATCATGTATCTACCCCCTATCGACCCTAAACTTCGTCTTATGAAGTCAAGCATGAAGAGAAGTGGTTTTGGGTTTCAAACATGGAAATTTCAAAAACCTCCCAAAATTCAGCTTCATTTTAGAGCGACTAAGAAGGATCGATGCTTACCTTTTCATTTCCATGTTTTAAACTTGTTTAAATCTTGGTCAAATCTAGGATTTGACCAAGATTCAAATGGGCATAAAATAAAAAAACCGAAAAATGAAAAACCAAAGCGCACATAGTCTTCTTATATGTCATATAGTAAGCATTAAAGTTGATAAACAAGGTCTAGACATATTCAAACTAGCTAGACAAATCATGTATCTACCCCCTAAAACCCCTAAACTCTGTCTTATGACGAAGTCAAGCATGAAGATAAGTGGTTTTAGGTTTCAAACATGGAAATTTCAAGTACGTCCCAAAAGCTTCATATATTTTAGAGTGACTAATTAAGAAGGATCTTGGATTACGTTTTCATTTTCATGCTTGAAACTTGTTTAAATCTTGGTTGAACCTAGGATTTGACCAGAATCAAATGTGCATAAAATTCTTAAAAAAATAGAAAAATGAAAAACAAAAGCACATGGTCTTCTTATGTCATATAGTAAGCATTCAAGTTGATAAACAAGGTTTAGACATATTCAAACCAGACAAATCATGTATCTACCCCCTAACCCTAAACTCGGTCTTATGAAGTCTAGCATGAGGAGAAGTCGTTTTGGGTTTCAAACGTTTAAGCCAAAAGCCCCATTTCAAATATTTCAAACTTATTCAAATTTGGTTCAAATTTGAAAGACACACAAGTTATAGCACACATAGTGCATACATTCTCACACATACTGCACTAGATGCTAACCCGGCCTATAGTTTGAGGCCATTGGATGAGGTCGAAAAAAATCTTGGATTAGAAATGGGGTTGTTCGAACCCCGTAGTTGGATTTTTTGAACCTTGATCTGTAGTACTGGGCAAAACCCTAGTTTAACCTATTTAATTATAGATTCGTAGGTCGATTTTTCTACCTTTTTATTATTACTATGCAGCACATGTGTGTTTGCCCGTCGAGTGAAACTCGGAGGAAGAGGGATCACTCGGAAGGAGAGAAGAAGGGAGAGAATTATGGTGTCTCCCCTTTTTCGGGTGATGATGTTGACTTTTGTGCAGGGTTTGTCAGTGAGCAGGAGGTGCGAGCGAGCGAGTCGAGCGAGGCCGAGAATGAGAGAGATTTGTTTTTTTTGTGAGAGGGACGAAGGATCCAGAAGGACCCACAGACTTCCAATACGCATCCTGATGCGTCTTCTCTTGACAAAGAAAATGGCTGGGAGTTTGCGTACCTATTGCACGTGACTTGTGCTCACTGAAGTGTGGGACCTCACGCATGGGCACCACACGTAAGTGACAGACCTGTTGGTGTAAAAACTCGGTTGATTATTATAGTGCATTAGAACAAAGTTTCCTATGGATTCAAGGGTAGGAAATCCAAGTTAACTCATTTACATGACATTATTTTTTCCATGAAGCAAAGTTAACGCACCTATCAATTGGTACATTTTGGAGTGACTAAGAAGGATCCAGGCTTACTTATTCGTTTTCACGTGTAAAACTTGTCTAAATCTTGGTCAAACAAAATTGGCAGAAAATTCAAAAAAAAACAGAAAAATGAAAAACCAAAGCACATAGTCTTCTTATGTCATGTAGTAAGCATTAAAGTTGATAAACAAGGTCTAGACATATTCAAACCATACTAATCATGTATCTACCCGCTAACCCCTAAACTATGTCTTAAGAAGTCAAGAATGAAGAGAAGTGGTTTTGGGTTTCAAACATGGACATTTCAAAAACCTCCCAAAACTTCATTTTAGGGTGAGTAAGAAGGATACAGGCTTCCCTTTTCATTTTCATGTTCTATACTTGTTTAAATCTTGGTCAAACCTAGGATTTGACCAAGATTCAAATGGGCACAAAAAAATAAAAAAAGCACATAGTGTTCTTATGTCATATCGTAAGCATTCAAGTTGATAAACAAGGTCTAGATATATCCAAATTAACCAGACAAATCATGTATCTACCCCCTATCGACCCTAAACTTCGTCTTATGAAGTCAAGCATGAAGAGAAGTGGTTTTGGGTTTCAAACATGGAAATTTCAAAAACCTCCCAAAATTCAGCTTCATTTTAGAGCGACTAAGAAGGATCGATGCTTTACCTTTTCATTTCCATGTTTTAAACTTATTTAAATCTTGGTCAAACCTAGGATTTGACCAAGATTCAAATGGGCATAAAAAATTCAGACAAAAAATCTAAAGAATGAAAAACCAAAGCACATAGCCTTCTTAATTATGTCATATAGTAAACACTCAAGTTGATAAACAAGGTCTAGACATATTCAAACCAGAAAAATCATGTGTATATCTACCCCTAACCCTAAACTCTGTATTATGAAGTCAATCTCTAGGATTTGACCAAGATTCAAATGGGCATAAAATAAAAAAACAGAAAAATGAAAAACCAAAGCGCACATAGTCTTCTTATATGTCATATAGTAAGCATTAAAGTTGATAAACAAGGTCTGGACATATTCAAACTAGCTAGACAAATCATGTATCTACCCCCTAACCCCTAAACTCTGTCTTATGACGAAGTCAAGCATGAAGATAAGTGGTTTTGGGTTTCAAACATGGAAATTTCAAAAACCTCCCAAAAACTTCATTTTAGGGTGACTAAGAAGGATACATGCTTCCATTTTCATTTCCATGTTCTATACTTGTTTAAATCTTGGTCAAACCTAGGATTTGACCAAGATTCAAATGTGCATCAAAATTCCAAAAAAATCAGAAAAATGAAAAACCAAAGCACATAGTTTTCTTATGTCACATACATATATATAGTAAGCATTCAAAAGTTCATAAACAAGGTCTAGACATATTCAAACCAGACAAATCATGTACCCCCTAACCCTAAACTTTGTCTTAATTATATATGAAGTCAAGCATGAAGCAGAGAAGTGTGGTTTTGGGTTTCAAACATGGAAATTTCAAAAACCTCCCAAAAAGCTTCATTTTAATTAGACTGGCTGGTTAATTAAGAAGGATCCATGATTAATTACCTTTTCATTGTCATGTTTTAAACTTGTTTAAATCTTGGTCGAACCTAGGATTTGACCAAGATTCAAATGGGCATAAAAATTCAGAAAAAATCGAAAGAATGAAAAACCAAAGCACATAGCCTTCTTATGTCATATAGTAAGCATTCAAGTTGATAAACATGGTCTAGACATATTCAAACCAGAAAAATCATGTATCTACCCCTAACCCTAAACTCTGTCTTATGAAGTCAAGCATGAAAAGAAGTACGGTGGTTTTGGGTTTCAAACATGGTAAATTCAAGAACCTCCCAAAAGCTTCATTTTAGAGTTACTAAGAGAAAGATCCAGACTTAATTACCTTATCATTTTCACATGTTAAACTTGTTTAAATCTTGCTCAACAAACCTAGGATTTTACCAAGATTCTCAAATGGGCATAAAAATCAAAAAATGAAATACCAATGCACATAGTCCTCTTATGTCATATAGCTAGTAAGCATTCAAGTTGATAAACAAGGTCTAGACATATTCAAACAAGACAAATCATGTATCTACCCCCTATCGACCCTAAACTTCGTCTTATGAAGTCAAGCATGAAGAGAAGTGGTTTTGGGTTTCAAACATGGAAATTTCAAAAACCTCCCAAAATTCAGCTTCATTTTAGAGCGACTAAGAAGGATCGATGCTTACCTTTTCATTTCCATGTTTTAAACTTGTTTAAATCTTGGTCAAATCTAGGATTTGACCAAGATTCAAATGGGCATAAAATAAAAAAAACCGAAAAATGAAAAACCAAAGCGCACATAGTCTTCTTATATGTCATATAGTAAGCATTAAAGTTGATAAACAAGGTCTAGACATATTCAAACTAGCTAGACAAATCATGTATCTACCCCCTAAAACCCCTAAACTCTGTCTTATGACGAAGTCAAGCATGAAGATAAGTGGTTTTAGGTTTCAAACATGGAAATTTCAAGTACGTCCCAAAAGCTTCATATATTTTAGAGTGACTAATTAAGAAGGATCTTGGATTACGTTTTCATTTTCATGCTTGAAACTTGTTTAAATCTTGGTTGAACCTAGGATTTGACCAGAATCAAATGTGCATAAAATTCTTAAAAAAATAGAAAAATGAAAAACAAAAGCACATGGTCTTCTTATGTCATATAGTAAGCATTCAAGTTGATAAACAAGGTTTAGACATATTCAAACCAGACAAATCATGTATCTACCCCCTAACCCTAAACTCGGTCTTATGAAGTCTAGCATGAGGAGAAGTCGTTTTGGGTTTCAAACGTTTAAGCCAAAAGCCCCATTTCAAATATTTCAAACTTATTCAAATTTGGTTCAAATTTGAAAGACACACAAGTTATAGCACACATAGTGCATACATTCTCACACATACTGCACTAGATGCTAACCCGGCCTATAGTTTGAGGCCATTGGATGAGGTCGAAAAAAATCTTGGATTAGAAATGGGGTTGTTCGAACCCCGTAGTTGGATTTTTTGAACCTTGATCTGTAGTACTGGGCAAAACCCTAGTTTAACCTATTTAATTATAGATTCGTAGGTCGATTTTTCTACCTTTTTATTATTACTATGCAGCACATGTGTGTTTGCCCGTCGAGTGAAACTCGGAGGAAGAGGGATCACTCGGAAGGAGAGAAGAAGGGAGAGAATTATGGTGTCTCCCCTTTTTCGGGTGATGATGTTGACTTTTGTGCAGGGTTTGTCAGTGAGCAGGAGGTGCGAGCGAGCGAGCGAGCGAGCGAGTCGAGCGAGGCCGAGAATGAGAGAGATTTGTTTTTTTTTGAGAGGGACGACCGAAGGATCCAGAAGGACCCACAGACTTCCAATACGCATCCTGATGCGTCTTCTCTTGACAAAGAAAATGGCTGGGAGTTTGCGTACCTATTGCACGTGACTTGTGCTCACTGAAGTGTGGGACCTCACGCATGGGCACCACACGTAAGTGACAGACCTGTTGGTGTAAAAACTCGGTTGATTATTATAGTGCATTAGAACAAAGTTTCCTATGGATTCAAGGGTAGGAAATCCAAGTTAACTCATTTACATGACATTATTTTTTCCATGAAGCAAAGTTAACGCACCTATCAATTGGTACATTTTGGAGTGACTAAGAAGGATCCAGGCTTACTTATTCGTTTTCACGTGTAAAACTTGTCTAAATCTTGGTCAAACAAAATTGGCAGAAAATTCAAAAAAAAACAGAAAAATGAAAAACCAAAGCACATAGTCTTCTTATGTCATGTAGTAAGCATTAAAGTTGATAAACAAGGTCTAGACATATTCAAACCATACTAATCATGTATCTACCCGCTAACCCCTAAACTATGTCTTAAGAAGTCAAGAATGAAGAGAAGTGGTTTTGGGTTTCAAACATGGACATTTCAAAAACCTCCCAAAACTTCATTTTAGGGTGAGTAAGAAGGATACAGGCTTCCCTTTTCATTTTCATGTTCTATACTTGTTTAAATCTTGGTCAAACCTAGGATTTGACCAAGATTCAAATGGGCACAAAAAAATAAAAAAAGCACATAGTGTTCTTATGTCATATCGTAAGCATTCAAGTTGATAAACAAGGTCTAGATATATCCAAATTAACCAGACAAATCATGTATCTACCCCCTATCGACCCTAAACTTCGTCTTATGAAGTCAAGCATGAAGAGAAGTGGTTTTGGGTTTCAAACATGGAAATTTCAAAAACCTCCCAAAATTCAGCTTCATTTTAGAGCGACTAAGAAGGATCGATGCTTTACCTTTTCATTTCCATGTTTTAAACTTATTTAAATCTTGGTCAAACCTAGGATTTGACCAAGATTCAAATGGGCATAAAAATTCAGACAAAAAATCTAAAGAATGAAAAACCAAAGCACATAGCCTTCTTAATTATGTCATATAGTAAACACTCAAGTTGATAAACAAGGTCTAGACATATTCAAACCAGAAAAATCATGTGTATATCTACCCCTAACCCTAAACTCTGTATTATGAAGTCAATCTCTAGGATTTGACCAAGATTCAAATGGGCATAAAATAAAAAAACAGAAAAATGAAAAACCAAAGCGCACATAGTCTTCTTATATGTCATATAGTAAGCATTAAAGTTGATAAACAAGGTCTGGACATATTCAAACTAGCTAGACAAATCATGTATCTACCCCCTAACCCCTAAACTCTGTCTTATGACGAAGTCAAGCATGAAGATAAGTGGTTTTGGGTTTCAAACATGGAAATTTCAAAAACCTCCCAAAAACTTCATTTTAGGGTGACTAAGAAGGATACATGCTTCCATTTTCATTTCCATGTTCTATACTTGTTTAAATCTTGGTCAAACCTAGGATTTGACCAAGATTCAAATGTGCATCAAAATTCCAAAAAAAATCAGAAAAATGAAAAACCAAAGCACATAGTTTTCTTATGTCACATACATATATATAGTAAGCATTCAAAAGTTCATAAACAAGGTCTAGACATATTCAAACCAGACAAATCATGTACCTCCTAACCCTAAACTTTGTCTTAATTATATATGAAGTCAAGCATGAAGCAGAGAAGTGTGGTTTTGGGTTTCAAACATGGAAATTTCAAAAACCTCCCAAAAAGCTTCATTTTAATTAGACTGGCTGGTTAATTAAGAAGGATCCATGATTAATTACCTTTTCATTGTCATGTTTTAAACTTGTTTAAATCTTGGTCGAACCTAGGATTTGACCAAGATTCAAATGGGCATAAAAATTCAGAAAAAATCGAAAGAATGAAAAACCAAAGCACATAGCCTTCTTATGTCATATAGTAAGCATTCAAGTTGATAAACATGGTCTAGACATATTCAAACCAGAAAAATCATGTATCTACCCCTAACCCTAAACTCTGTCTTATGAAGTCAAGCATGAAAAGAAGTACGGTGGTTTTGGGTTTCAAACATGGTAAATTCAAGAACCTCCCAAAAGCTTCATTTTAGAGTTACTAAGAGAAAGATCCAGACTTAATTACCTTATCATTTTCACATGTTAAACTTGTTTAAATCTTGCTCAACAAACCTAGGATTTTACCAAGATTCTCAAATGGGCATAAAAATCAAAAAATGAAATACCAATGCACATAGTCCTCTTATGTCATATAGCTAGTAAGCATTCAAGTTGATAAACAAGGTCTAGACATATTCAAACAAGACAAATCATGTATCTACCCCCTATCGACCCTAAACTTCGTCTTATGAAGTCAAGCATGAAGAGAAGTGGTTTTGGGTTTCAAACATGGAAATTTCAAAAACCTCCCAAAAGCTTCATTTTAGAGCGACTAAGAAGGATCGATGCTTACCTTTTCATTTCCATGTTTTAAACTTGTTTAAATCTTGGTCAAATCTAGGATTTGACCAAGATTCAAATGGGCATAAAATAAAAAAACAGAAAAATGAAAAACCAAAGCGCACATAGTCTTCTTATATGTCATATAGTAAGCATTAAAGTTGATAAACAAGGTCTAGACATATTCAAACTAGCTAGAGACAAATCATGTATCTACCCCCTAAAACCCCTAAACTCTGTCTTATGACGAAGTCAAGCATGAAGATAAGTGGTTTTAGGTTTCAAACATGGAAATTTCAAAAACCTCCCAAAATTCAGCTTCATTTTAGAGCGACTAAGAAGGATCGATGCTTTTACCTTTTCATTTCCATGTTTTAAACTTATTTAAATCTTGGTCAAACCTAGGATTTGACCAAGATTCAAATGGGCATAAAAATTCAGACAAAAAATCTAAAGAATGAAAAACCAAAGCACATAGCCTTCTTAATTATGTCATATAGTAAACACTCAAGTTGATAAACAAGGTCTAGACATATTCAAACCAGAAAAATCATGTGTATATCTACCCCTAACCCTAAACTCTGTCTTATGAAGTCAATCATGAAGAGAATTGGTTTTGGGTTTCAAACATGGAAATTTCAAGTACGTCCCAAAAGCTTCATATATTTTAGAGTGACTAATTAAGAAGGATCTTGGATTACGTTTTCATTTTCATGCTTGAAACTTGTTTAAATCTTGGTTGAACCTAGGATTTGACCAGAATCAAATGTGCATAAAATTCTTAAAAAATAGAAAAATGAAAAACAAAAGCACATGGTCTTCTTATGTCATATAGTAAGCATTCAAGTTGATAAACAAGGTTTAGACATATTCAAACCAGACAAATCATGTATCTACCCCCTAACCCTAAACTCGGTCTTATGAAGTCTAGCATGAGGAGAAGTCGTTTTGGGTTTCAAACGTTTAAGCCAAAAGCCCCATTTCAAATATTTCAAACTTATTCAAATTTGGTTCAAATTTGAAAGACACACAAGTTATAGCACACATAGTGCATACATTCTCACACATACTGCACTAGATGCTAACCCGGCCTATAGTTTGAGGCCATTGGATGAGGTCGAAAAAAATCTTGGATTAGAAATGGGGTTGTTCGAACCCCGTAGTTGGATTTTTTGAACCTTGATCTGTAGTACTGGGCAAAACCCTAGTTTAACCTATTTAATTATAGATTCGTAGGTCGATTTTTCTACCTTTTTATTATTACTATGCAGCACATGTGTGTTTGCCCGTCGAGTGAAACTCGGAGGAAGAGGGATCACTCGGAAGGAGAGAAGAAGGGAGAGAATTATGGTGTCTCCCCTTTTTCGGGTGATGATGTTGACTTTTGTGCAGGGTTTGTCAGTGAGCAGGAGGTGCGAGCGAGCGAGCGAGTCGAGCGAGGCCGAGAATGAGAGAGATTTTTTTTTTTGTGAGAGGGACGACCGAAGGATCCAGAAGGACCCACAGACTTCCAATACGCATCCTGATGCGTCTTCTCTTGACAAAGAAAATGGCTGGGAGTTTGCGTACCTATTGCACGTGACTTGTGCTCACTGAAGTGTGGGACCTCACGCATGGGCACCACACGTAAGTGACAGACCTGTTGGTGTAAAAACTCGGTTGATTATTATAGTGCATTAGAACAAAGTTTCCTATGGATTCAAGGGTAGGAAATCCAAGTTAACTCATTTACATGACATTATTTTTTCCATGAAGCCAAGTTAACTCATGAATCAAATTGGTCTTTTGGGTTTCAAAGATGGTTCAAAGGTTTCCATTTTCAGCTTCATTTTAGAGCGACTAAGAAGGATCGATGCTTTTACCTTTTCATTTCCATGTTTTAAACTTATTTAAATCTTGGTCAAACCTAGGATTTGACCAAGATTCAAATGGGCATAAAAATTCAGACAAAAAATCTAAAGAATGAAAAACCAAAGCACATAGCCTTCTTAATTATGTCATATAGTAAACACTCAAGTTGATAAACAAGGTCTAGACATATTCAAACCAGAAAAATCATGTGTATATCTACCCCTAACCCTAAACTCTGTATTATGAAGTCAATCTCTAGGATTTGACCAAGATTCAAATGGGCATAAAATAAAAAAACAGAAAAATGAAAAACCAAAGCGCACATAGTCTTCTTATATGTCATATAGTAAGCATTAAAGTTGATAAACAAGGTCTGGACATATTCAAACTAGCTAGACAAATCATGTATCTACCCCCTAACCCCTAAACTCTGTCTTATGACGAAGTCAAGCATGAAGATAAGTGGTTTTGGGTTTCAAACATGGAAATTTCAAAAACCTCCCAAAAACTTCATTAATTTTAGGGTGACTAAGAAGGATACATGCTTCCATTTTCATTTCCATGTTCTATACTTGTTTAAATCTTGGTCAAACCTAGGATTTGACCAAGATTCAAATGTGCATCAAAATTCCAAAAAAAATCAGAAAAATGAAAAACCAAAGCACATAGTTTTCTTATGTCACATACATATATATAGTAAGCATTCAAAAGTTCATAAACAAGGTCTAGACATATTCAAACCAGACAAATCATGTACCTCCTAACCCTAAACTTTGTCTTAATTATATATGAAGTCAAGCATGAAGCAGAGAAGTGTGGTTTTGGGTTTCAAACATGGAAATTTCAAAAACCTCCCAAAAAGCTTCATTTTAATTAGACTGGCTGGTTAATTAAGAAGGATCCATGATTAATTACCTTTTCATTGTCATGTTTTAAACTTGTTTAAATCTTGGTCGAACCTAGGATTTGACCAAGATTCAAATGGGCATAAAAATTCAGAAAAAAATCGAAAGAATGAAAAACCAAAGCACATAGCCTTCTTATGTCATATAGTAAGCATTCAAGTTGATAAACATGGTCTAGACATATTCAAACCAGAAAAATCATGTATCTACCCCTAACCCTAAACTCTGTCTTATGAAGTCAAGCATGAAAAGAAGTACGGTGGTTTTGGGTTTCAAACATGGTAAATTCAAGAACCTCCCAAAAGCTTCATTTTAGAGTTACTAAGAGAAAGATCCAGACTTAATTACCTTATCATTTTCACATGTTAAACTTGTTTAAATCTTGCTCAACAAACCTAGGATTTTACCAAGATTCTCAAATGGGCATAAAAATCAAAAAATGAAATACCAATGCACATAGTCCTCTTATGTCATATAGCTAGTAAGCATTCAAGTTGATAAACAAGGTCTAGACATATTCAAACAAGACAAATCATGTATCTACCCCCTATCGACCCTAAACTTCGTCTTATGAAGTCAAGCATGAAGAGAAGTGGTTTTGGGTTTCAAACATGGAAATTTCAAAAACCTCCCAAAATTCAGCTTCATTTTAGAGCGACTAAGAAGGATCGATGCTTACCTTTTCATTTCCATGTTTTAAACTTGTTTAAATCTTGGTCAAATCTAGGATTTGACCAAGATTCAAATGGGCATAAAATAAAAAAAACCGAAAAATGAAAAACCAAAGCGCACATAGTCTTCTTATATGTCATATAGTAAGCATTAAAGTTGATAAACAAGGTCTAGACATATTCAAACTAGCTAGAGACAAATCATGTATCTACCCCCTAAAACCCCTAAACTCTGTCTTATGACGAAGTCAAGCATGAAGATAAGTGGTTTTAGGTTTCAAACATGGAAATTTCAAAAACCTCCCAAAATTCAGCTTCATTTTAGAGCGACTAAGAAGGATCGATGCTTTTACCTTTTCATTTCCATGTTTTAAACTTATTTAAATCTTGGTCAAACCTAGGATTTGACCAAGATTCAAATGGGCATAAAAATTCAGACAAAAAATCTAAAGAATGAAAAACCAAAGCACATAGCCTTCTTAATTATGTCATATAGTAAACACTCAAGTTGATAAACAAGGTCTAGACATATTCAAACCAGAAAAATCATGTGTATATCTACCCCTAACCCTAAACTCTGTCTTATGAAGTCAATCATGAAGAGAATTGGTTTTGGGTTTCAAACATGGAAATTTCAAGTACGTCCCAAAAGCTTCATATATTTTAGAGTGACTAATTAAGAAGGATCTTGGATTACGTTTTCATTTTCATGCTTGAAACTTGTTTAAATCTTGGTTGAACCTAGGATTTGACCAGAATCAAATGTGCATAAAATTCTTAAAAAAATAGAAAAATGAAAAACAAAAGCACATGGTCTTCTTATGTCATATAGTAAGCATTCAAGTTGATAAACAAGGTTTAGACATATTCAAACCAAACAAATCATGTATCTACCCCCTAACCCTAAACTCGGTCTTATGAAGTCTAGCATGAGGAGAAGTCGTTTTGGGTTTCAAACGTTTAAGCCAAAAGCCCCATTTCAAATATTTCAAACTTATTCAAATTTGGTTCAAATTTGAAAGACACACAAGTTATAGCACACATAGTGCATACATTCTCACACATACTGCACTAGATGCTAACCCGGCCTATAGTTTGAGGCCATTGGATGAGGTCGAAAAAAATCTTGGATTAGAAATGGGGTTGTTCGAACCCCGTAGTTGGATTTTTTGAACCTTGATCTGTAGTACTGGGCAAAACCCTAGTTTAACCTATTTAATTATAGATTCGTAGGTCGATTTTTCTACCTTTTTATTATTACTATGCAGCACATGTGTGTTTGCCCGTCGAGTGAAACTCGGAGGAAGAGGGATCACTCGGAAGGAGAGAAGAAGGGAGAGAATTATGGTGTCTCCCCTTTTTCGGGTGATGATGTTGACTTTTGTGCAGGGTTTGTCAGTGAGCAGGAGGTGCGAGCGAGCGAGCGAGCGAGCGAGTCGAGCGAGGCCGAGAATGAGAGAGATTTTTTTTTTGTGAGAGGGACGACCGAAGGATCCAGAAGGACTTCCAATACGCATCCTGATGCGTCTTCTCTTGACAAAGAAAATGGCTGGGAGTTTGCGTACCTATTGCACGTGACTTGTGCTCACTGAAGTGTGGGACCTCACGCATGGGCACCACACGTAAGTGACAGACCTGTTGGTGTAAAAACTCGGTTGATTATTATAGTGCATTAGAACAAAGTTTCCTATGGATTCAAGGGTAGGAAATCCAAGTTAACTCATTTACGGTTAAACTTATCCAAATTAACCAAACATTATCTACCCCCTATCGACCCTAAACTTCGTCTTATGAAGTCAAGCATGAAGAGAAGTGGTTTTGGGTTTCAAACATGGAAATTTCAAAAACCTCCCAAAATTCAGCTTCATTTTAGAGCGACTAAGAAGGATCGATGCTTTTACCTTTTCATTTCCATGTTTTAAACTTATTTAAATCTTGGTCAAACCTAGGATTTGACCAAGATTCAAATGGGCATAAAAATTCAGACAAAAAATCTAAAGAATGAAAAACCAAAGCACATAGCCTTCTTAATTATGTCATATAGTAAACACTCAAGTTGATAAACAAGGTCTAGACATATTCAAACCAGAAAAATCATGTGTATATCTACCCCTAACCCTAAACTCTGTATTATGAAGTCAATCTCTAGGATTTGACCAAGATTCAAATGGGCATAAAATAAAAAAACAGAAAAATGAAAAACCAAAGCGCACATAGTCTTCTTATATGTCATATAGTAAGCATTAAAGTTGATAAACAAGGTCTGGACATATTCAAACTAGCTAGACAAATCATGTATCTACCCCCTAACCCCTAAACTCTGTCTTATGACGAAGTCAAGCATGAAGATAAGTGGTTTTGGGTTTCAAACATGGAAATTTCAAAAACCTCCCAAAAACTTCATTAATTTTAGGGTGACTAAGAAGGATACAGGCTTCCATTTTCATTTCCATGTTCTATACTTGTTTAAATCTTGGTCAAACCTAGGATTTGACCAAGATTCAAATGTGCATCAAAATTCCAAAAAAAATCAGAAAAATGAAAAACCAAAGCACATAGTTTTCTTATGTCACATACATATATATAGTAAGCATTCAAAAGTTCATAAACAAGGTCTAGACATATTCAAACCAGACAAATCATGTACCTCCTAACCCTAAACTTTGTCTTAATTATATATGAAGTCAAGCATGAAGCAGAGAAGTGTGGTTTTGGGTTTCAAACATGGAAATTTCAAAAACCTCCCAAAAAGCTTCATTTTAATTAGACTGGCTGGTTAATTAAGAAGGATCCATGATTAATTACCTTTTCATTGTCATGTTTTAAACTTGTTTAAATCTTGGTCGAACCTAGGATTTGACCAAGATTCAAATGGGCATAAAAATTCAGAAAAAAATCGAAAGAATGAAAAACCAAAGCACATAGCCTTCTTATGTCATATAGTAAGCATTCAAGTTGATAAACATGGTCTAGACATATTCAAACCAGAAAAATCATGTATCTACCCCTAACCCTAAACTCTGTCTTATGAAGTCAAGCATGAAAAGAAGTACGGTGGTTTTGGGTTTCAAACATGGTAAATTCAAGAACCTCCCAAAAGCTTCATTTTAGAGTTACTAAGAGAAAGATCCAGACTTAATTACCTTATCATTTTCACATGTTAAACTTGTTTAAATCTTGCTCAACAAACCTAGGATTTTACCAAGATTCTCAAATGGGCATAAAAATCAAAAAATGAAATACCAATGCACATAGTCCTCTTATGTCATATAGCTAGTAAGCATTCAAGTTGATAAACAAGGTCTAGACATATTCAAACAAGACAAATCATGTATCTACCCCCTATCGACCCTAAACTTCGTCTTATGAAGTCAAGCATGAAGAGAAGTGGTTTTGGGTTTCAAACATGGAAATTTCAAAAACCTCCCAAAATTCAGCTTCATTTTAGAGCGACTAAGAAGGATCGATGCTTACCTTTTCATTTCCATGTTTTAAACTTGTTTAAATCTTGGTCAAATCTAGGATTTGACCAAGATTCAAATGGGCATAAAATAAAAAAACCGAAAAATGAAAAACCAAAGCGCACATAGTCTTCTTATATGTCATATAGTAAGCATTAAAGTTGATAAACAAGGTCTAGACATATTCAAACTAGCTAGAGACAAATCATGTATCTACCCCCTAAAACCCCTAAACTCTGTCTTATGACGAAGTCAAGCATGAAGATAAGTGGTTTTAGGTTTCAAACATGGAAATTTCAAAAACCTCCCAAAATTCAGCTTCATTTTAGAGCGACTAAGAAGGATCGATGCTTTTACCTTTTCATTTCCATGTTTTAAACTTATTTAAATCTTGGTCAAACCTAGGATTTGACCAAGATTCAAATGGGCATAAAAATTCAGACAAAAAATCTAAAGAATGAAAAACCAAAGCACATAGCCTTCTTAATTATGTCATATAGTAAACACTCAAGTTGATAAACAAGGTCTAGACATATTCAAACCAGAAAAATCATGTGTATATCTACCCCTAACCCTAAACTCTGTCTTATGAAGTCAATCATGAAGAGAATTGGTTTTGGGTTTCAAACATGGAAATTTCAAGTACGTCCCAAAAGCTTCATATATTTTAGAGTGACTAATTAAGAAGGATCTTGGATTACGTTTTCATTTTCATGCTTGAAACTTGTTTAAATCTTGGTTGAACCTAGGATTTGACCAGAATCAAATGTGCATAAAATTCTTAAAAAAATAGAAAAATGAAAAACAAAAGCACATGGTCTTCTTATGTCATATAGTAAGCATTCAAGTTGATAAACAAGGTTTAGACATATTCAAACCAAACAAATCATGTATCTACCCCCTAACCCTAAACTCGGTCTTATGAAGTCTAGCATGAGGAGAAGTCGTTTTGGGTTTCAAACGTTTAAGCCAAAAGCCCCATTTCAAATATTTCAAACTTATTCAAATTTGGTTCAAATTTGAAAGACACACAAGTTATAGCACACATAGTGCATACATTCTCACACATACTGCACTAGATGCTAACCCGGCCTATAGTTTGAGGCCATTGGATGAGGTCGAAAAAAATCTTGGATTAGAAATGGGGTTGTTCGAACCCCGTAGTTGGATTTTTTGAACCTTGATCTGTAGTACTGGGCAAAACCCTAGTTTAACCTATTTAATTATAGATTCGTAGGTCGATTTTTCTACCTTTTTATTATTACTATGCAGCACATGTGTGTTTGCCCGTCGAGTGAAACTCGGAGGAAGAGGGATCACTCGGAAGGAGAGAAGAAGGGAGAGAATTATGGTGTCTCCCCTTTTTCGGGTGATGATGTTGACTTTTGTGCAGGGTTTGTCAGTGAGCAGGAGGTGCGAGCGAGCGAGTCGAGCGAGGCCGAGAATGAGAGAGATTTTTTTTTTTTGAGAGGGACGACCGAAGGATCCAGAAGGACCCACAGACTTCCAATACGCATCCTGATGCGTCTTCTCTTGACAAAGAAAATGGCTGGGAGTTTGCGTACCTATTGCACGTGACTTGTGCTCACTGAAGTGTGGGACCTCACGCATGGGCACCACACGTAAGTGACAGACCTGTTGGTGTAAAAACTCGGTTGATTATTATAGTGCATTAGAACAAAGTTTCCTATGGATTCAAGGGTAGGAAATCCAAGTTAACTCATTTACATGACATTATTTTTTCCATGAAGCAAAGTTAACGCACCTATCAATTGGTACATTTTGGAGTGACTAAGAAGGATCCAGGCTTACTTATTCGTTTTCACGTGTAAAACTTGTCTAAATCTTGGTCAAACAAAATTGGCAGAAAATTCAAAAAAAAACAGAAAAATGAAAAACCAAAGCACATAGTCTTCTTATGTCATGTAGTAAGCATTAAAGTTGATAAACAAGGTCTAGACATATTCAAACCATACTAATCATGTATCTACCCGCTAACCCCTAAACTATGTCTTAAGAAGTCAAGAATGAAGAGAAGTGGTTTTGGGTTTCAAACATGGACATTTCAAAAACCTCCCAAAACTTCATTTTAGGGTGAGTAAGAAGGATACAGGCTTCCCTTTTCATTTTCATGTTCTATACTTGTTTAAATCTTGGTCAAACCTAGGATTTGACCAAGATTCAAATGGGCACAAAAAAAATAAAAAAAAGCACATAGTGTTCTTATGTCATATCATAAGCATTCAAGTTGATAAACAAGGTCTAGATATATCCAAATTAACCAGACAAATCATGTATCTACCCCCTATCGTCCCTAAACTTCGTCTTATGAAGTCAAGCATGAAGAGAAGTGGTTTTGGGTTTCAAACATGGAAATTTCAAAAACCTCCCAAAATTCAGCTTCATTTTAGAGCGACTAAGAAGGATCGATGCTTTTACCTTTTCATTTCCATGTTTTAAACTTATTTAAATCTTGGTCAAACCTAGGATTTGACCAAGATTCAAATGGGCATAAAAATTCAGACAAAAAATCTAAAGAATGAAAAACCAAAGCACATAGCCTTCTTAATTATGTCATATAGTAAACACTCAAGTTGATAAACAAGGTCTAGACATATTCAAACCAGAAAAATCATGTGTATATCTACCCCTAACCCTAAACTCTGTATTATGAAGTCAATCTCTAGGATTTGACCAAGATTCAAATGGGCATAAAATAAAAAAACAGAAAAATGAAAAACCAAAGCGCACATAGTCTTCTTATATGTCATATAGTAAGCATTAAAGTTGATAAACAAGGTCTGGACATATTCAAACTAGCTAGACAAATCATGTATCTACCCCTAACCCCTAAACTCTGTCTTATGACGAAGTCAAGCATGAAGATAAGTGGTTTTGGGTTTCAAACATGGAAATTTCAAAAACCTCCCAAAAACTTCATTTTAGGGTGACTAAGAAGGATACAGGCTTCCATTTTCATTTCCATGTTCTATACTTGTTTAAATCTTGGTCAAACCTAGGATTTGACCAAGATTCAAATGTGCATCAAAATTCCAAAAAAATCAGAAAAATAAAAAACCAAAGCACATAGTTTTCTTATGTCACATACATATATATAGTAAGCATTCAAAAGTTCATAAACAAGGTCTAGACATATTCAAACCAGACAAATCATGTACCCCCTAACCCTAAACTTTGTCTTAATTATATATGAAGTCAAGCATGAAGCAGAGAAGTGTGGTTTTGGGTTTCAAACATGGAAATTTCAAAAACCTCCCAAAAAGCTTCATTTTAATTAGACTGGCTGGTTAATTAAGAAGGATCCATGATTAATTACCTTTTCATTGTCATGTTTTAAACTTGTTTAAATCTTGGTCGAACCTAGGATTTGACCAAGATTCAAATGGGCATAAAAATTCAGAAAAAATCGAAAGAATGAAAAACCAAAGCACATAGCCTTCTTATGTCATATAGTAAGCATTCAAGTTGATAAACATGGTCTAGACATATTCAAACCAGAAAAATCATGTATCTACCCCTAACCCTAAACTCTGTCTTATGAAGTCAAGCATGAAAAGAAGTACGGTGGTTTTGGGTTTCAAACATGGTAAATTCAAGAACCTCCCAAAAGCTTCATTTTAGAGTTACTAAGAGAAAGATCCAGACTTAATTACCTTATCATTTTCACATGTTAAACTTGTTTAAATCTTGCTCAACAAACCTAGGATTTTACCAAGATTCTCAAATGGGCATAAAAATCAAAAAATGAAATACCAATGCACATAGTCCTCTTATGTCATATAGCTAGTAAGCATTCAAGTTGATAAACAAGGTCTAGACATATTCAAACAAGACAAATCATGTATCTACCCCCTATCGACCCTAAACTTCGTCTTATGAAGTCAAGCATGAAGAGAAGTGGTTTTGGGTTTCAAAAACATGGAAATTTCAAAAACCTCCCAAAATTCAGCTTCATTTTAGAGCGACTAAGAAGGATCGATGCTTACCTTTTCATTTCCATGTTTTAAACTTGTTTAAATCTTGGTCAAATCTAGGATTTGACCAAGATTCAAATGGGCATAAAATAAAAAAAAGAAAAATGAAAAACCAAAGCGCACATAGTCTTCTTATATGTCATATAGTAAGCATTAAAGTTGATAAACAAGGTCTAGACATATTCAAACTAGCTAGACAAATCATGTATCTACCCCCTAAAACCCCTAAACTCTGTCTTATGACGAAGTCAAGCATGAAGATAAGTGGTTTTAGGTTTCAAACATGCATGGAAATTTCAAAAACCTTCCAAAAACTTCATTTTAGGGTGACTAATTAAGAAGGATACATGCTTCCCTTTTCATTTTCATGTTCTATATATACTTGTTTAAATCTTGGTCAAACCTAGCTAGGATTTGACCAAGATTCAAATGTGCATCAAAATTCCAAAAAATATCAGAAAAATGAAAAACCAAAGCACATAGTTTTCTTATGTCATATAGTAGCATTAAAGTTGATAAACAAGGTCTAGACATATTCAAACAAGAAAAATCATGTATCTACTCCCTAACCCTAAACTTTGTCTTATGTAGTCAAGCATGAAGAGAAGTGGTTTTGGGTTTCAAATATGGAAATTTCAAAAACCTACCAAAAGCTTCATTTTAGAGTGACTAAGAATGATCAATGCTTACCTTTTCATTTTCATATTTTAAACTTGTTAAAATCATTGTCAAACCAGGATTTGACCAAGATTTAAATGGGCATAAAATTAAAAAAATCAGAAAAATGAAAAACAAAAGCACATAGTCTTCTTATGTCACATATATATATAGTAAGAGCATTCAAAAGTTGACAAACAAGGTCTATACATATTCAAATAAGACAAATCATGTATCTACCCCTAACCCTAAACTCTGTCTTATGAAGTCAAGCATGAAGAGAAGTGGTTTTTGGTTTCAAACATGGAAATTTCAAAAACCTCCCAAAAGCTTCATTTTAGAGTGACTAAGAAGGATCCAGGCTTACCTTTTCATTTTCATGTTTTAAACTTGTTTAAATCTTGGTCAAACCTAGGATTTGACCAATATTAAAATGGGCATAAAATAAAAAAATAAAAAAAACCAAAGCACATAGTCTTCTTATGTCATATAGTAAGCATTCAAGTTCATAAACAAGGTCTAGACATATTCAAACCAGACAAATCATGTATCTACCCCCTATCGACCCTAAACTTCGTCTTATGAAGTCAAGCATGAAGAGAAGTGGTTTTGGGTTTCAAACATGGAAATTTCAAAAAACCAAAAGCTTCATTTTAGAGCGAGTAAGAAGGATCGATGCTTATCTTTTCATTTTCATGTTTTAAACTTATTTAAATCTTGGTCAAACCTAGGATTTGACCAAGATTCAAATGGGCATAAAAATTCAGACAAAAATCTAATTAAAGAATGAAAAACCAAAGCACGTACATAGCCTTCTTAATTATGTCATATAGTAAACATTCAAGTTGATAAACAAGGTCTAGACATATTCAAACCAGAAAAATCGTGTATCTACCCCTAACCCTAATTAAACTCTGTCTTATGAAGTCAAGCATGAAGAAAAGTGGTTTTGAGTTTCAAGCATGCATGGAAATTTCGAGAACCTCCCAAAATAAAGCTTCATTTTAGAGTGACTACGAAGGATCCATGCTTACACCTTTTCATTTTCAAGTTTTAAACTTGTTTAAAACCTCGTCAAACCTGGGATTTGACCAAGATTCAAATGGGCATAAAATTCAAAAAAATAGATAAATGAAAAACCATAGCACATAGTCTTCTTATGTCATATAGTAAGCATTCAAGTGGATAAACAAGCTCTAGACATACTGAAACCAGACAAATCATGTATCTACCCCTATCCCTAAACTATGTCTTATGAAGTCTAGCATGAAAAGAAGTGGTTTTGGGTTTCAAACATGGAAATTTCAAAAACCTCCCAAAAGCTTCATTTTGGATTGACTAAGGAGGATCCAGGCTTACTTTTTCATTTTCATATTTTAAACTTGTTTAAATCTAGGTCAAACCTAGGATTTGACCAAGATTCAAATGGACATAAAAAATCAACAGTTTACAACAGCACACAAAATAAACATGAAATTACATCTAAATCCCTAACTTTTACATGGAGGACCCCAGGCTGAAAGCAAGAAATGCGATCGGGTCTTGAATCTTGATGCGTCTTCTCTTGACAAAGAAGATTGCTGGGAGTTTGCGTACGTACATCACGTCACTTGTGCTCACTGAAGTGTGGGACATGACGCATGCATGGGCAACACACGTAAGTGACATGGATTCAAGGGTAGGGAAGCCAAGAGAAAAAAACGAGAATTTGGACAAAAATAACCCAATCTTGCTAGTATGTCGAAAGTTTGTTTTTCCCAATCTTTTCGACTTTGGGTTATTTCTGTCTATTTTGCCGAAAAAACGAGGACAGAGACTGGAAACGGTGATGCATCTAGCTTCAGAGTACGTCAGATTAAGACTTCATGAGCAACACTAGTCTGACGTAAGTACAGTGTATACAGACAAGACAGGGACTAGACATTGCTACCCACGTCCCTCTGCGCCCCTTCAAAGAAATCATACTCCGTACTAGAATCTCGAAACGTAGGAATTAGTCTGACACGATTTCTGATTGTTTAATTCATAGGATTGCAATTTTCAGAATTCATTGACAATACATTTTTATACAAAAACAAAAAATCCTTCATTGTGTAACCGTATGTTACTACTAGTATTTCTTTTGGTTTTCACACGCAATCAAATGTTATTGGATCCAAATACCGTTGTTTCTCAATCCTATATATTTGGAGATGATCATCACTCTCTAATCATACAATTTTCATATTCCCGCACTTTGAAAATCTTGCGAATAATCAAAGCAGCCAAAATCTATGGTGTGTATTGTATATGTTTATGCCATGCTTAGTTTCATCGAATATTGTTTGGTTGCATCGCGGGGAAACCGCGTGAATTTAGATTAATTGTTGCATGTTTGTTTGTGGTGTGACCAACTGCTTTTGCAACGAAACAACCCCCCCACCATGTACGCATTGTTTGGGTCGCATGCATGATGTGTACAAAATGTTAAAATAGAAATAATGTAGGAATTGAATATGATTGCATGTTGAATTAATCCTATATGAGAGAAATCACACAAATTTGAATTGCATGTTCTTTGGTTGTAGTGCTACACAAAAAACACGTGAATTAGTATGAATTATCATGTATTCAAGAATCAAAGGAGCCACTGAGATTTGAATCCCACAAAATTTCTATGAATTTTCTTCGAACCAAACAAGCCCAACAAGATTCCAAAGGAATATAATACAACGAATCAAACAACTTCCGTTGTTGGAATATTTCCTTAGGACATCAATCCTCCAACGTATCGATAATTTCTTATGTTCCATGCTACTTTATTGATGATACCTACATGTTTTATGCACATTATATGTCATATTTATGCATTTTCTGGAACTAACCTATTAACAAGATGCCGAAGAGCCAGTTGCTGTTTTCTGCTGTTTTTGGTTTCAGAAATCCTAGTAAAGAAATATTCTCGGAATTGGACGAAACTTTCGCCCAGGGTCCTATTTTTGCACGAAGCTTCCAGAAGACCGAAGAGATAACGAAGTGGGGCCACGAGGCAGCCAGGAGCTAGGGCGGCGCGGCCCAGGCCCTGGCCGCCGACCCCCTGGGCCCCTCGTGTGGCCCCCGCGTTGACCTTCCGCCTACTTAAAGCCTCCGTCGCGAAACCCCAGTCGAGAGCCACGATACGGAAAACCTTCCAGAGACGCCGCCGCGAATCCCATCTCGGGGGATTCAGGAGATCGCCTCCGGCACCCTGCCGGAGAGGGGATTCATCTCCCGGAGGACTCTTCATCGCCATGATCGCCTCCGGAGTGATGAGTGAGTAGTTCACCCCTGGACCATGGGTCCATAGCAGTAGCTAGATGGTCGTCTTCTCCTTGTTGTGCTTCATTGTTGGATCTTGTGAGCTGCCTAACATGATCAAGATCATCTATCTGTAATACTATATGTTGTGTTTGTCGGGATCCGATGGATAGAGAGTACTATGATTATGGTGATTATCAATCTATTGTTTATGTGTTGTTTATGATCTTGCATGCTCTCCGTTATTAGTAGAGGCTCTGGCCAAGTTTTTGCTCTTAACTCCAAGAGGGAGTATTTATGCTCGATAGTGGGTTCATGCCTCCATTAAATCTGGGACAGTGACAGAAAGTTCTAAGGTTGTGGATGTGCTGTTGCCACTAGGGATAAAACATTGATGCTATGTCTAAGGATGTAGTTATTGATTACATTACGCACCATACTTAATGCAATTGTCTGTTGCTTTGCAACTTAATACTGAATGGGGTTCGGATGATAACCTGAAGGTGGACTTTTTAGGCATAGATGCAGTTGGATGGCGGTCTATGTACTTTGTCGTAATGCCCGGATTAAATCTCACTATATTTATCATATCATGTATATGCATTGTTATGCCTTTCTCTATTTGTCAATTGCCCGACTGTAATTTGTTCACCCAACATGCTTTTATCTTATGGGAGAGACACCTCTAGTGAACTGTGGACCCCGGTCCTATTCTTTACATAGCATACAATCTACTGCAATTGTGTTTTACTGTTTTCTTTGCAAACATCTTCCACTCGATACGCTTAATCCTTTGTTACAGCAAGCCGGTGAGATTGACAACCTCACTGTTTCGTTGGGACAAAGTACTTGGGTTGTGTTGTGCAGGTTCCGCGTTGGCGCCGGAATCCCTGGTGTTGCGCCGCATCACATTTCGCGACCATCAACCTTCAACGTGCTTCTTGGCTCCTCCTGGTTCGATTAAACCTTGGTTTCTTTCTGAGGGAAAACTTGCTACTGTGCGCATCATACCTTCCTCTTGGGGTTCCCAACGAACGTGTGAGTTACACGCCATCAAGCTCTTTTTCTGGCGCCGTTGCCGGGGAGATCAAGACACGCTGCAAGGGGAGTCTCCACTTCTCAATCTCTTTACTTTGTTTTTGTCTTGCTTTATTTTATTTACTACTTTGTTTGCTGCACCTAAACAAAACACAAAAAAATTAGTTGCTAGTTTTACTTTATTTACTGTCTTGCTCTCTATATCAAAAACACAAAAAAATTAGTTACTTGTCTTTACTTTATTCGCCTTGTTTACTTTTTGCTTATTGCATCATGTTTCCTTTTAATTTCACCACAAAAGACATACCGGTAGGACGTGGGTCCATAGTTGGGAGAAATAATATAGAAGAATTTTTCAATCATGTTAGTATTACTGAAGATTTTGAAGATAGACACTTGGTAGAACTTGCTCCTACCTATGAAATTGCTGCTGCTGCTTTAGTTAGCATGTTGGAAACTAAATTTGTTAATCTCAATCCTATAATCCAACACATGTTTCTTACACTTGGTGATATGGAAGAAGGGGAAAAGAAAGATTTTGTTTTAGAAACCCTTCTTAGAGAATTTGGTGGTCTAGCAAGAGAGGCTAGAAAGGTTTTTGCTAAATTTAATATGCTAGGTTCTCATACCAATTTTATTGGTCTCCTTGAAAAAATGGACATGGATAGAATAAGGTACACTAATAATATTAATGATGGTGGGGAGATCAAAGCACCAATACCATGTAAACTCCTAGCTATGAATGATGCACTAGAAAATAACTATGCTTGGCTTGTTCCTGAAAATTTGTTCGATGAGAGTAGCAAGCCTAAGACTAATGAAAAGGGAGACGCTAAAACTTATATATCAAATATACTATGCTTGGTTGAGAAAACTCCCAACACCCCTGGTAATGATGTTGATGCTTCTACTCTTGATGTTACTTGATTTGCACTTTCTGCGCCTAGCTGAAAGGCGTTAAAGAAAAGCGCTTATGGGAGACAACCCATGTTTTTACCTACAGCAATTTTTGTTTTGTTGAGTCTTGGAAGTTGTTTACTACTGTAGCAACCTCTCCTTATCATGTTTTTGTGCCAAGTGAAGTTTCTATGTCAAAGTTGATGTTATATTTGGGATCGCTGCGCAGAAACAGCATTGCTGTCTGTCACGAATCTGGGCACAGTTCTCTGTAGAAAATTCGAAAAAATCTGCCAATTTACGAGCGTGATCCACAGATATGTACGCAACTTTCATTAGTTTTGAGTTTTTCCATTTGAGCAAGTCTGGTGCCAGCTTTAAATTCGTCTTTACGGACTGTTCTGTTTTTGACAGATTCTGCCTTTTATTTCGCATTGCCTCTTTTGCTATGTTGGATTCATTTCTTTGATCCATTAATGTCCAGTAGCATTATGCAATGTCCAGAAGTGAAAATAATGATTGTGTCACCTCTGAATGAGTGAATTATTAATTGTGCACTAACCCTCTAATGAGTTTGCTTGAAGTTTGGTGTGAAGGAAGTTTTCAAGGGTCAAGAGAGGAGTATGATATACTATGATCAAGAGGAGTGAAAGCTCTAAGCTTGGGGATGCCCCGTGGTTCACCCCTGCATATTTTAAGAAGACTCAAGCGTCTAAGCTTGGGGATGCCCAAGGCATCCCCTTCTTCATCGACAACATCATCAGGTTCCTCCCCTGAAACTATATTTTTATTCAGTCACATCTTGTGTTCTTTACTTGGAGCGTCGGTTTGTTTTTGTTTTTGTTTTTGTTTGAATAAAATGGATCCTAGCATTCACTTTGTGGGAGAGAGACACGCTCCGCTGTTGCATATGGACACATGTGTCCTTAGGTTTTACTCATAATGTTCATGGCGAAGTTTCTTCTTCGTTAAATTGTTATATGGTTGGAATTGGAAAATGCTACATGTAGTAATTCTAAAATGTCTTGGATAATGTGATACTTGGCAATTGTTGTGCTCATGTTTAAGCTCTTGCATCATATGCTTTGCACCCATTAATGAAGAAATACATAGAGCTTGCTAAAATTTGATTTGCATATTTGGTTTCTCTAAGGTCTAGATAATATCTAGTATTGAGTTTTGAACAACAAGGAAGACGGTGTAGAGTCTTATAATGTTTACAATATGTCTTTTATGTGAGTTTTGCTGCACTTGTTCATCCTTGAGTTTGCTTCAAATAACCTTGCTAGCCTAAACCTTGTATCGAGAGGGATTACTTCTCATGCATCCAAAATCCTTGAGCCAACTACTATGCCATTTGTGTCCACCATACCTACCTACTACATGGTATTTCTCCGCCATTCCAAAGTAAATTGCTTGAGTGCTACCTTTAAAATTCCATCATCCACCTTTGCAATATATAGCTCATGGGACAAAATAGCCTTAAAAACTATCGTAGTATTGAATATGTACTTATGCACTTTATCTTTTATTAAGTTGCTTGTTGTGCGATAACCATGCTTCTGGGGAACGCCATCAACTATTGTTGAATATCATGTGAGTTGCTATGCATGTCCGTCTTGTCTGAAGGATCTATCATTTTAGTGGTTGGAGCATGCAAAATTGTTAGAGAAGAACATTGGGCCGCTAACTAAAGCCATGAACCATGGTTGAAGTTTCAGTTTTGGACATATATCCTCAATCTCATATGAGAATAATAATTGTTGCTACATGCTTATGCATTTAAGAGGAGTCCATTATCTGTTGTCCATGTTGTCCCGGTATGGATGTCTAAGTTGAGAATAATCAAAAGCGAGAAATCCAAAATGCGAGCTTTCTCCTTAGACCTTTGTACAGGCGGCATGGAGGTACCCCTTTGTGACACTTGGTTGAAACATGGCATGCAAAGATCCGGTAGTCCAAGCTAAGTAGGACGAGGTGCGGACACTATTAGTATACTATGCATGAGGCTTGCAACTTGTAAGATATAATTTACATAACTCATATGCTTTATTACTACCGTTGACAAAATTGTTTCATGTTTTCAAAATAAAAGCTCTAGCACAAATACAGCAATCGATGCTTTCCTCTTTGAAGGACCTTTCTTTTACTTTTATTGTTGAGTCAGTTTACCTATCTCCTTCCACCTTAAGAAGCAAACACTTGTGTGAACTGTGCATTGATTCCTACATACTTGCATATTGCACTTGTTATATTACTTTATGTTGACAATATCCATGAGATATACATGTTATAAGTTGAAAGCAACCGCTGAAACTTAATCTTCCTTTGTGTTGCTTCAACACCTTTACTTTGATTTATTGCTTTATGAGTTAACTCTTATGCAAGACTTATTGATGCTTGTCTTGAAGTACTATTCATGAAAAGTCTTTGCTATATGATTCACTTGTTTACTCATGTCATTACCTTTGCTTTGATCGCTGCATTCATTACATATGTTTACAAATAGTATGATCAAGATTATGATGGCATGTCACTTCAGAAATTATCTTTGTTATCGTTTTACCTGCTCGGGACGAGCAGAACTAAGCTTGGGGATGCTGATACGTCTCCAACGTATCGATAATTTCTTATGTTCCATGCTACTTTATTGATGATACCTACATGTTTTATGCACATTATATGTCATATTTATGCATTTTCTGGAACTAACCTATTAACAAGATGCCGAAGAGCCATTCTTGTTTTCTGTTTTTGGTTTCAGAAATCCTAGTAAAGAAATATTCTCGGAATTGGACGAAACTTTCGCCCAGGGTCCTATTTTTGCACGAAGCTTCCAGAAGACCGAAGAGATAACGAAGTGGGGCCACGAGGCAGCCGGGAGCTAGGGCGGCGCGGCCTGGCCCGGCCGCGCCGACCTACCCCCTGGGCCCCTCGTGTGGCCCCTCGCGTTGACCTTCCGCCTACTTAAAGCCTCCGTCGCGAAACCCCCAGTACCGAGAGCCACGATACGGAAAACCTTCCAGAGACGCCGCCGCCGCAATCCCATCTCGGGGGATTCAGGAGATCGCCTCCGGCACCCTGCCGGAGAGGGGATTCATCTCCCGGAGGACTCTTCATCGCCATGATCGCCTCCGGAGTGATGAGTGAGTAGTTCACCCCTGGACCATGGGTCCATAGCAGTAGCTAGATGGTCGTCTTCTCCTTGTTGTGCTTCATTGTTGGATCTTGTGAGCTGCCTAACATGATCAAGATCATCTATCTGTAATACTATATGTTGTGTTTGTCGGGATCCGATGGATAGAGAGTACTATGATTATGGTGATTATCAATCTATTGTTTATGTGTTGTTTATGATCTTGCATGCTCTCCGTTATTAGTAGAGGCTCTGGCCAAGTTTTTGCTCTTAACTCCAAGAGGGAGTATTTATGCTCGATAGTGGGTTCATGCCTCCATTAAATCTGGGACAGTGACAGAAAGTTCTAAGGTTGTGGATGTGCTGTTGCCACTAGGGATAAAACATTGATGCTATGTCTAAGGATGTAGTTGTTGATTACATTACGCACCATACTTAATGCAATTGTCTGTTGCTTAGCAACTTAATACTGAATGGGGTTCGGATGATAACCTGAAGGTGGACTTTTTAGGCATAGATGCAGTTGGATGGCGGTCTATGTACTTTGTCGTAATGCCCGGATTAAATCTCACTATATTTATCATATCATGTATATGCATTGTTATGCCTTTCTCTATTTGTCAATTGCCCGACTGTAATTTGTTCACCCAACATGCTTTTATCTTATGGGAGAGACACCTCTAGTGAACTGTGGACCCCGGTCCTATTCTTTACATAGCATACAATCTAATTGTGTTTACTGTTTTCTTTGCAAACATCTTCCACTCGATACGCTTAATCCTTTGTTACAGCAAGCCGGTGAGATTGACAACCTCACTGTTTCGTTGGGACAAAGTACTTGGGTTGTGTTGTGCAGGTTCCGCGTTGGCGCCGGAATCCCTGGTGTTGCGCCGCATCACATTTCGCGACCATCAACCTTCAACGTGCTTCTTGGCTCCTACTGGTTCGATTAAACCTTGGTTTCTTTCTGAGGGAAAACTTAATACAACGAATCAAACAACTTCCGTTGTTGGAATATTTCCTTAGGACATCAATCCAATAGAAACTATATGATCCAGTTTCAGCGACAATCTGGTCGGTGTAGGCTCGAGGAGGCCAATTGTATATATATGTTTGGACCCGGTTGGTTGAGTGATCATGCTCGTGACATCCAGCCTGAAAGGTAAAATTCGGGCAAGGCCAGCGTGACGCCACAATACTTTTGAAATATTCAAAAGCGCGTAATATTTGTGAAATTTTAATAATAGCTACTACTTATGTGAATTTTTTTCGTTCATACGCTTATTGGGGGGTAGGCTAACCCTAATGGCCTCCTCAAGATCCCTACCTCTACCAAGGTTTCCCGAGTTCATCCACCTCGATGGGTTCCTTGCCACTTTCGACCATGTTGTGGGCATCATTTCGGGTTCCCGTACCACGGCCAGTCCTTTTCAGGAGTCCCGAACCCGATGCCATAATATTTGTTTGAAAAAAATTCAAGACCGCACAATATTTGTTGAAATAAATGAATAAGCATTTTTAAATAGCTAAATAAAAGAAGTACGAATTTTGAAAAATTTATTTTTTCTAAAACATTAATTGGAGCATTGACATGTTGAACCCACTTGTCGATTTTGCTATCAACATGACTAACTAGCTGATTAGATAACCAAGTGGTGAAATTTGCAACATATTAGACCACCACATGGTGGAAACTGCAAAAAAAATGTCCAAGTGGTGGTTTGTGCAACATATAGAGCAGTACAGTATATGGTAGTACAAGATGAAGAGGCCTCCAAGATGAATGTGCACTGCCGTGGGCCCGTGGTAATATATCATGATGATGGCAAAGGATCTTTTCTCTGCTGAAACTGTCCAGAGCTGATTTGATGAGACAAAATACAGCTCCACGGCGTGCAAGGACAGTATACAGTACATTAGCTTCTTCTCGGGTCACACGCCTTCACGACAGGTGCAGTAGTGCAGCAGAGACCAGAGAGAGAAGGCACGCCCGTAGTACTCGTATTATTGATTTCAATTCAAATTGTTTTTTTTTGCCTGCTTCTCCGTCTTCTTCATCTCCATCTTCTCTGGCGACCCCGCCTACACCAGCAGCCCCTGCACCACCGCCGCCATGCCTTTTTCGGATCATCTCGAGCCACCTGTTTGATGGTACTAGTAGGAGTTGTGGACTTTTATCCATATCGCTCTACCAGCTGCCGCTCGCACTGTCCTCCAATACCTCATACCCAAACGCCAGCGTCCCACTCCCACACCCCCACACCCACTTGACCGCATCCTTCCAATGGCGAGATCGATCAATGAGAGTGGCAGTTCTTGGGTGTTTCCTGATGGCCCCCTTGAAGAAATCGCATCCCGATGCGATGTCATCACCGCCGCGAGCCTCGTCGGTTCATGCAAGTTTTATCATGATTCAGCAACACAAAGTGTAGCTCTGCCTGCATCTCAGCCGTTTGGCATGCCCTGTGTTCTTCATACTCACCAAACTGAGGTACCGCCCGCGCACAATCCCTTCTACCGCGTCCACAAGTTCAAGCAGGAGGGTGCGCAGAAGGACAAGCAGCATGATGCAAAAGATCGCAAGGGTACCTTGTGCCAACTGACGCCGCTGGACAGGATCTCTTCCGATGCCGTGATTCCAGATGGTGGTACGGGCATGTGGGCAGGCGCGAATGGAGATTGGATCGCCCTTCTTGGCTTCCCCTGGAATTGGGAGCTTGTCAATGTGTACACTGGTCGCCGGATTCCTCTACCACCAATAAGTGAGTTTAAATCCACCCCGGATAAACTTGTGTTCGAGTCTAATGATCAACATCTTCAACTGCTGAAGATAGCTATTTGCCGAGTTCCAACAGCTGCTTCAAATTATACTAGTTTCTCTGTTCTTGCCATCTTCAACGCGGCAATTGCAGTCCTTCACTGTGCTTCTAGCAGATGGACAGTTCTTGACAACCAGTTCTTAGCGTACGGCTACTCCGATGCAATCATCCACAAGGGTATTGTATTTGCTGTAACTCAGACAGGCGAAGTTTATGCATGGAATCAACTTTCTTGGGGTAATTTTTCTCATCTCATATGATGTGTTTTCGCTATTACCTGCTAGTTTCAGATTTAGCTTTAGCCTTTTTCTTTTTGTTGTGCAGTTTTCGTGTCATGCCTGTACCTTTCCCCCTCTATATTCAATCAAAATCAGCAGCGATATGCCTTTGAGTCAAAATAAAGTACTCCCTCCGATCCAAATCAAATTGACTCAGCTTTGTCTAGCCAGTGCATCTAGCTAGACAAACTTGAGTCAATTAATTTGTGCATATCTAGCTAGACACATCCAGTTGAGTCAATTAATTTGGATCGGAGGCAGTATTTTAGCTACATCATTATTCATGTATGTAATGAACTAATCAAGTTTTGCTGAACTGACTTCAAGCTGTGCTTTCCTTTGCAAGGTCCTTTGTTGATCAGCACGGCACCTATTCCGCCAGAACTTGATGAACAAGGTCGGTACAATCTTGGCTCCTGGTGGTTAGCACGATCTCCTGATGGTTCTAGACTTTTTCTGGTCCATACCTGGGGCGTTACTGACGGGCGGGATTATACTGGACTGGTTCGGATTTTACCTGCTGCTGCTACCTCTGAGGGTCGTCATGGTCGCACTATTCGCGGGTATGGTAAGGGTTTACTTGGCTGCGAGGTGTACAGCATGGACACCAGTCAGTTGATGCCACCGAGGCCATGGAGGAGGATTATTTCCCTTGGATCATATTCTCTCTTCCTTGGAGTGAACTATCCGATTATCATTCCAGTAGAAGACGGGGCAGAACATGACCGTCCAAATATGGCGAGAAGCAACTCTGTTTACACATCGCACCATGCAGTAGGCCTTGCATATCCTCCTTCTCCAGAAATTTGCCGCTTCAGTTTGAATTCTGAAGACTGTACTGTTGGTTTCCAAACCAACATTAGATGGACATGGCGGCAGGTTCCGTTGTGGCTCATCCCAAGCTTCGCCAACGCCCGGCAATGGAACCTGCCTTCGCGTCACAGGTCCAGAAAGAAGGGCTGATGTACTTTATGTAATACTCGTGTTGTAATGCAAGATTTGTATCTGTTGAACTATTTCATTTGCATGTTTATCTCTACCTAGGCTACTCCCTTTCCGTAGTTGTGTTGTACTATCTGTTGAACTATTTCCTTTGCATGTTATCTCTACCTAGGCTACTCCTCCGTAGTTGTTAAATTGATGTAATGCTCCTACAATGCACGCTACACTGGGCGTGTGGCCTGTAATGTTATCAAACACCTTTTGTACTCGTTCTAGTAAGCATTTCACACTATAGCTCACATAATTAAAGTACTCCTACAACGTATTAGTTGAAAGATATCTCTCATAAGTAAGTACCCCTCTTTGAGCTTATGCGAAACATAAATGACTATTTTAGAAATATATACTCTCGACACAAGATTATATTAAAAACAATGGTACATAGTTCTATTAGAAAAAGAAAGTGTGAATAGTAGAATGATGGAGAAGTGTTTTTTGAGGTCTGTGCATAGCTAGTGTTCATGGTGCAAAAGCACTTAGACTAGTCACAATGGGAAGTATACTAGTCTATGATACAACACCTTCAATGCATAGTATCATGAATTAGTATCATGCAATGTTGCGAAAAACCAATTATTCATTTCTTTCCAAATAGACTAGCTTTGCGAGGATGACAAAACATTTCTTTATTGCCCTCTCGTATGAATCTCCTCCATACATCACCTCTCATACCGATTGAAAGCCATTCCAAATCGTTGGTTCAAGACCATGAATACCAAGCCAATTTTGTTAGCTAGTTGGACCACCCTCGGATTGAGAACCAACGGTTGAAAGAAAGGTGGGCGCCAACTCATATTTTTTTCTCGAGAGTCCGACACTTGATGTTGATTGCAAAGTTCACAAAGGCCAAAATTTTGACATCCTCTTTGTGCAAGTCTTGCCACCATCCAAACTCGGTTTTGAAGTACCAACCAAGAAAAAAAAAGCTTGCACTTTGGAGGACCCCATGGACCATGAAAATTTTGAAAAACTTCCAGTAAATCATGCATATTTCGATTTATATTTTGGTGAAGTTTCATTCGATTTGAATCATAGGTTTGTGAGCAAATATATATTTAGTTTAAACTAGTGCTCGAGTACGTAAGAATCTATTTAATCACAAGCTAGTCATCCGAATGGGATGAAATATTCATAGATTTTAAAACAAGGAATCTACATATTACTGGATTTTTTTTCAAAATTTTCTGAATAGTTTTTCTTTTTTAGCTTCGAAATAAGAGATAGTTTGGAACGTTGGATCTCAAATGGATGGTAGATGGTGGGACACAGTCACAATGTATCTTGGAAGCATCAAGTCACTGAAGCTCTGTCCGGTTTCCAAACCAAGCTAGGAAAGGCATTGAAAATGAAGTTCTGCTCTAAAACATTTCTCATTCCATTTTGGTGCTCGCGCGGTTGCATGCTGCCCACGTGTTAAGGTACGTGTCTCTGGCATGTAGAGAACTACGATTATTGGCGAAAAATATATCGAAATGGAAACTGTAAAAAAAAGCCCTCTCTGGTCAACCTGATGTGACGAGACATCACTGCACCAAACGTCGTCGCAAATTTATAGATGGGTGGCGTGCTAGTCTACCAACAGTCAAATCGGCGCCCAGTCGCAGCAGCAGCCTAGAGTACTACCTAGTTTTTGCCCCTTGCATGTCTATCATCTTCTTCTTCACCCCGTTACAAAAAAAAAATCTTCTTCTTCACCCTCCCAGAATCACGCGCACGCGCAGGATCTCGATCCCCACCACGCCGGATCACTAGTACTACTCCGTATACCTTTCTCTCCTTACCCCGGCCGGCCGCGCGCCGCATCGTTCCTTCCATAGCGCTCGCCCTCTCCTCCGAAAACCCCAAGCGCAGTTGCATCCGCCATCCACCTAAATCCATCTTCACGTGATGGATTATTCTAGGCTTTGCCGGGGCGGCGGGGACGGCCACTTGGAGGCTCTCACCGGCGACAACATCGACCTCATCGCTGCGCATCTGGACGTTACCTACACCGTCCGACTTGCTGCATGTTCCAGGGAGCTCTACGACATGATCAGCAAGGATGAAGGTAAGATGCACCATTGGGATGAACCCTGCCTGCTGATGCCTCCGCCTGCTTATTGGTTCGATGAACACTGGGACGTGGCGAGAGCATCTCGTCTGCATGATACCGTGTACGACCTGGTGCCCCTCGACCATCCTCGCCGTTCTGTCGCCCTGCCGTTCATGCACGACAGAAAATGGCTTGGCGCGAACGGCGACTGGATCGCCGCCGCCGATCATCATGAGTGGTGCCTCGTGAACGTCTACACCGAGCGACATATCCCCCTTCCATCCCTACCTGATTCGAAGATTCGTCATAGTATTGTTTCATCTCGACCTGCATACTCTTTTAACTGGCGTCCAGAAATTTATTTGTTGAAGATTGTAATCTGCCAAGTGCCCACAAAAGGTGGGAGGTACGCAGATTACAAGCTCATCGCCTTGTTCGACAAAACGATTTTCTACCTTGAAGGGGGTGGCGACTGGAGAATGCTGGAGGCCCTTACACCTGCACCTGATTATCCAAATTACTGTGATGCCATTGAACTCCGTGGCCACGTTTTTGCGGTGGACGAAACTGACGGCTCCACGTACTTCTGGGACACCGCAAATGGTATTTTTTCAGTCCTTATGTTGCATTGCATGATACACTGCCTTAACCAATGAAGTTATTCATGAACTACCTTGTTTATATTTTACCTTTCTTATATGACTTAATGATCACACCCCCTTTTGCTGAATATGAATGAACCGTTGCTTGCAATGAATTAGTAGTACTAATTAGTCACCAACAAACATAGTATGCTCAGTATGTGATTGCATTCCTGAATTAGTAACTCTACGCCACTGCAGAATATGGGTGTAATTAACCAGTATCTCAAAAGATAACGTGGCACTATGAAGGCACCCTTTTTGATAACCTTTTACACCCATTGTTTCATATATAACTAATTGATTTTGCCTCCAAAAGGAGGACGGGAGACCCCCGCCATCTGCATCAGAGAGATGCATAAGGACTTTCATAAGTATATGACTTAACGATCACATCCTTTATCTGAATATGAATGAACCGTTGCTTGCAATGAATTAGTACTAGTCAGTCATCAGCAAACATAGTATACTCCGTATGTGAATGCATTCCTGAATTAGTAACTCTATGCAACTGCAGAATATGGATGTAATTAACAAGTATCTCAAATGTTAACGTAGAAACAGAAAAATAGAAGAAAATCGTTTGTAATTACATGCGTAGCTTATATTTTCTAGAGATCGGGGAAAAAGCCTTGATTGGATGTACCTACATGCAGATCAAACAGTTCTTTGTTTATATCGGTGAACAATCTGCAGAATGGTATAATTAATTTTGTTTTTGATACATTTTTTCTCCCATTTTCTTGAATAGATTTCAGTTTCCCACAATTATCTTTCATTAGTGATTGTGACGTCCCCTCATTCAAAATAACTCAGGTTATCTTTTTCCTAATTCAGTGATATTTAAGTTTGAGTAAGTTTACGATTAATATCTACAACCTCATATATATATAAGATTTAGCACCTGCAGGCCTAACAAAGTTAGCTGCCTCTAGTCCCCTGTATAGTTCTTTCTTTTTGCTTTCTCAGTTTTTCGTAGCCTTGCTACAACCCTGTATGCTCTAATATATAATGATGCACGACTAGGCATGTGTTCGAGAAAAGAAAATCTAAATATCTTTTGTAATATATGAACCTATATTGATGTTTTAGATGTTGGTAGTATAATTTTCGATAAACTTGAACAGACTTAAATCAGTTTAACTTAGCACAACCATATAGCGTACCTTTTTTAGAACGCGAAAATGAGGTAAACAAATACCATGTGTACCCTTTACTATCAATAGTAGAGAAGAGATTATGAACCTTCAACTCTAAAATGCAAATTCTTCTACTGAATGGATAGCTGCATCTGATACCTATTTTGCAAATGTTACCAGACTTGGGGTTAGCTATAAAGAGCATTTCTTTCTTGTCAAGCTTCATGCACTACCAACACAACCAAAAGTCCGAACTGATCGCAAGGGCGGCAATCCACTTATACAATTCAACACCCCCCGTCACGTGTGATGGGAGACAAGTCAACATGTGGAAAGACTCAGAGGTATAGCTCAAGAGGCATATAAGTGGACTCCGAGGGGGCAACAACAATTTTAGGATAAATTGCGAAAGCCAGGACTCGAACTCGAGACCCTGGCTCTGACACCATGTCAAGCTTCATGGACTAGCCAACGCAACCAAAAGTCCGAACTGATGGAAAGGTCTAGGCAATCCACTTATACAGTTAAACATTTCTTACCCTTCGGGTGGTCACAGGGAAGCTCTCTAATAGATCACTTAAGACAAAGGGAATTAACTACAGCACAGGACTTAAACTTAAGATGATATATATTTGTCAAAATTTGAATGTATCTATATGCTTTCACTGTCTAGATACATCTGAATTTGGACAAATCTCAGACACTTTCGGTGGGACAGAGGTAGTATATAACTGTGTATACACTAACTAGTGTCTAGTTTTGGCGAAGTTTAGACTAGTTTCGTGGGATGGATGCAGTATAACTGATATATTGGACACTTGATTTGAACACATGAATGACCAATGTCCTTAGCTTACATAGTCGTATTTATACTGTGAGCATGAACGATGAACAATGCTGCTGTTTGAATATGGTTGCCA
The DNA here is from genome assembly GCA_030979885.1 of Lolium multiflorum. Lineage (NCBI taxonomy): Eukaryota > Viridiplantae > Streptophyta > Magnoliopsida > Poales > Poaceae > Lolium > Lolium multiflorum. The sequence goes on from CM061747.1 coordinate 156,184,631, forward strand.
GTAACACCCTATTCGTCTCCATTTCTAATATTGCAGAAAACCTGATGCTCCCGTTTGTAATCCCGCCACCGGTGGTGGATGATCAGCAGTACGCGTGGTTCCTCGCTCCATCTGCTGATGGCAAGCGATTGATGATCATCCTTACAGTAAACAAGATTGGGATTGCCAATGCTGAAGTACCTCCTGACATTCCCTATGCTGCTAATGGGCTTCAGCTACGGCAGTATCCTCCTGTTGCCACCTACGTCTTTGAGCTGGATCCCTTATCTACTGCACGTGCAGGGGACTTTCTTTGGAGGCAGGTTAACAGCCTCAGCGACCACTCTCTGTTCCTCGGACTCAATTACCCAATCATTGCCAACCTGAAGAAGCGTGAATCCAAAGCTCCTGATGGCACATTGGTTCCATTCATGAGGAAAAACTGCGTCTACACAGCATACCGGAATATTCGTTATAATCAATACCCTAAAATTTTGCGCTGCAACCTCCAGCCAGATGAAGGTGAGACTGTGGGAGTTATCAGCCTTCCCAAGGATGGTTGGGATAGTGTCCGACAAGCGGCTATGTGGTTTAAGCCTGCTTTAAACATTGCCCGTTCGGTGTTACCTTTAAAAAAACAGTGACACTTTTTTATTATGCTTGAAGTGTTGAGAAGTAGTACACTGTTTTTAGTATGTACTAGTTTGAATCAGTTTATTTGAACACTGCCCTGCTTTTGTATTTCGTGTTGCCTTCATATTATAACCCATGCATGGCTGTTTTAGGATTGACTTTATTTCAGCACTATAATTACAATGTGTGTACGTCCTTTATAATATAGCCACCTCTTGTTGATCATAGTCATGAGAGGACCATTCCTATTTTTTTCGCCGCTAAAGGGTAAAGTACATCCACTGGCACGGGGGTGTGTTCGGTTCCACCCCATCCCCAAACCGAACATGCATCAACTACGAGCAAGGAAGTAGATGTGCGACCTAGGTGACTGTGCGGACCCCACATGTGAACCAAAGAAAAAAACATGTCAATACGGAACTGATGTACATACGACAACTCCTATATGATATGCGTATGTACGATTGAGCATCTGGAGGTGTGCTGCCACCTGCTTCCTCACACGAAGGGTTGGATCTTGTGTTTCGTACACGGATCGGACTGAAATTGTCGTGTGCATAGCAAGGTTCATGTCAATAAGGCTGAGTTTGGCATCTAAGTCTAGGCAACAAATACTTTTGGGTTCCAACGGCCATCTACAAGGTATTTGCTATAGGCCTACTTGCTCCGGCTGTCGAAGCCCAATAACTACAAATGGGCCTTTCTGCTCATGCAATGTTGGCCCTTTTCTAAAGAACCACAGATCCTATGATTGGCAAAAAACAAAAACACGGAGATTCTACATAAAAGTTGTTTGTATTTATTTTGAATTATTGGGTTGCAATTTTTGAAACTGCTCATGGCCAATATGAAAATCCTTGATCGCTCCATACCCACATAGATCACGGTATTTTCAAAAATTCATAAAGTGGATTTGAAATTTAAAACATATCCTAATAATTCCATGATTTATTCTATTAACTTGCAAGATCTTGGAGCGAAAGAGCTTGTATTAGTCTGCGAAAATAATACTGATAAACCTGTCGTTAACAAGAAATGAAGGTTTATCGTTCAGAGAGGATGCCATGTGGGACCCATGAGACAGTAGCGTCCTCAACGTTTCAAAGAAAAAGGCAAGTAGCCCGAAAATAGGGGTAAAAAATAAATCCTACAAAGGAAACATTTATAGTTCATAGAGGCTGACATGTGGGACCGATCTGCCAGCTGCATCCTCATCATTTCGAAGTCGGCAGGGATCAGAAGAAAAAGGCAAATAGCCAGAAATTAGGGGTAAAAAATAAATCCAAAAAGGAAACTTTTATTCTTAATAGAGGATGACATGTGGGACCGACCTGCCAGCAGCGTCCTCATCGTTTCAAAGGCCGCAGGGGATCAAAAGAAAAAGGCAAATAGCCAGAAATTAGGGGTAAAAAATAAATCCAACAAAGGAAAGGTTTATTGTTCATAGAGGCTGACATGTGGGACCCATGAGCCAGCGGCGACCTCAATTTCAAAGGCGGCATATGATCGAAAAGAAAAAGGCAAGTTAGCAAAAATCAGTGGGTAAAAAAAATCTAAGAAATGAAACTTTATTGTACAGTCCCAGTGTGTAAAAAAAAGGCAAATAGCCAGAAATTAGGGGTAAAAAATAAATCCAACAAAGGAAAGGTTTGTTGTCCATAGAGGCTGACATGTGGGACCCATGAGCCAGCGGCGACCTCAATTTCAAAGGCGGCATATGATCGAAAAGAAAAAGGCAAGTTAGCAAAAATCAGGGGGTAAAAAAATCTAAGAAAAGAAACTTTATTGTACATAGAGGATGACATGCGGGTCCCATGAGCCAGCACCTTACTCAACGTTTCAGAGGCGGCATGAGATCAAAAGAAAAAGGAAACTGACCAAATATCAGGAGCAAAAAATAATCCAAGAAAAGTAACTTTTATTGTACATAGAGGATGACATATGGGTCCCACTTATACAAGCTCTTTCGCTCCAAGATCTTGCAAGTTGATTGTACATAGAGGATGACATGCGGGCCCCATGTGTCAGCAGCTTAATCAATGTTTCCAAGGCGGCAGGGGATCAAAAGAAAAAGGAAATAGCCAAAAATAAGAGGGTGAAAAAAAATCCAAGAAAAGAAACTTTTATAGTATAGAGGATGACATGTGGGTCCCATGAGCCAGCAGCTTCCTCAACGTTTCAGAGGCTGCATGAGATCGAAAGAAAAAGGCAAGTGACCAAAAATAAGAGGGAAAAAAATCCAAGAAAAGAGACTTGATTGTACATAGAGGATGACATGCGGGTCCCATCAGTCAGCAGCTTACTCAACGTTTCCAAGGCGGCAGGGGATCAAAAGAAAATGGAAATAGCTAAAGATCAGAGGGTGAAAAAAATCCAAGAAAAGAAACTTTTATAGTACATAGAGGATGACATGCGGGTCCCATGAGCCAGCAGGTTCCGCAACATTTTCAAAGGCGGCATGAGATCGAAAGAAAAAGGCAAGTGACCAAAAATCAGAGGGTGAAAAATAATCGAAGAAAAGAAACTTTTATTGTACATAGAGGATGACATGCTGTCCCATTTTGCAGCAGAGGTCCCAACGTTTCAAATGCGGCTTGAGATCAAAAGAAAAAGAAAGTAGCCAGAAATTAGGGGATAAAAAAAACTCGAAGAAAAGAAAGTTGATTGTACATAGAGGATGACATGCGGGACCCACGAGTTAGCAGCTTACTCAACGTTTCCAAGCCGGCAGGGGATCAAAAGAAAAAGGAAATAGCCAAAAATCAGAGAGTGAAAAAAAACCCTAGAAAATAAACTTTTGTAGTACATAGAGGATGACATGCGGGTCCCATGAGCCAGCAGGTTCCTCAACGTTTCAAACGTGGCATGGGATCGAAAGAAAAAGGCAAGTGACCAAATATCAGGAGCCAAAAATAATCCAAGAAAAGAAACTTGATTGTACATAGAGGATGACGTGCGGGTCCCATTTTGCAGCAGCGGTCCCAACGTTTCAATTGCGGCTTGAGATCAAAAGAAAAAGAAAGTAGCCAGAAATTAGGGGGTCAAAAAAACTCCAAGAAAGGAAAGCTTTATCGTTCATACAGGCTGACATGTGGGACCTATGAGCCAGCAGCTTACTCAACGTTTCAAAGGCGGCAGGGGATCAAAAGAAAAAGGAAATAGCCAAAAATCAGAGGGTGAAAAAAATCCAAGAAATCAAACTTTTATTGTACATAGAGGATGACATGCGGGTCCCATGAGCCAGCAGATTCCTCAACGTTTCAAACGTGGCATGAGATCGAAAGAAAAAGGAAAGTGACCAAATATCAGGAGCCAAAAATAATCCAAGAAAGGAAACTTTATTGTACATAGAGGATGACATACGGGTCCCATTTGCAGCAGCGGTCTCAACGTTTCCAAGGTGGCACAGGACCAAAAGAAAAATGAAGTAGCCAGAAATCAGGGGGTGAAAAAATCCAAGAAAAGAAAGATTTCAATTGGGCTGCATCTGGACATCTGGGCCTTCGAACTATCCTTCTGGGCCTTTTGATTCGTACAATTTCAGCCCACTCCAGAACATGGAAGTTCGGATTTTTCTCAAAAAAAACAGGAATGTCCTATGCTTCGCAAAAACAAAAAACAAGGAGATTCAAGATATAAGTTGTAAAAATAAAGATTTAATTTATCCGTTTGCAATAGCTCAGAGCGAAATACACTGTTTATTGTCTGCAAAATAATCAAGATATCACATGTTTCTTGTACGGGGAGGCTGACATCGGGGACCCATGAGCCAGCAGCGTCGTTAACGTTTCAAAGGCAGTGGGTCGAAAATAAAAAAACAAAAAGTCAGTTGGTAAAAAAATCCAAGAAAAGAAAACATTTATCGTTCTGAGAGGATGACATGCGGGACCGATGAGGCAGCAGCATCCTCAACGTTTCCAAGGCGGCAGGGGATCAAAAGAAAAAAAAGGAAATAGCCAGAAATTACTTAGGGGTCAAAAATAAATCCACCAAAGGAAACTTTTATTGTTCATAGAGGATGACATGTGGGACCGACCTGCCAACAGCGTCCTCATCGTTTCAAAGGGGGCAGGGGATCAAAAGAAAAAGGCAAATAGCCAGAAATTAGGGGTCAAAAATAACTCCAATAAAGGAAACTTTTATTGTTCGTAGAGGATGACATGCGGGACCCATGAGCCAGCAGCTTACTCAACGTTTCAAAGGCGGCATGAGATCGAAAGAAAAAGGCAAGTGACCAAATATCAGGAGCCAAAAATAATCCAAGATTTATTGTACATAGAGGATGACATGTGGGTCCCATTTTGCAGCAGCGGTCTCAATGTTTGTAATGCGGCTTGAGATCAAAAGAAAAAGAAAGTAGCTAGTAATTAGGGGGTGAAAAAAATCCAAGAAAAGAAAGTTGATGGACATAGAGGATGACATGCGGGTCCCTTGAACCAACAGCTTACTCAACGTTTCAAAGGGGGCAGGGGATCAAAAGAAAAAGGCAAGCCAAAAATCAGAGGGTGAAAAAAAATCCAACAAAGGAAACTTTTATAGCACACAGAGGATGACATGCGGGTCCCATGAGCCAGCAGGTACCTCAACGTTTCAAACGTGGCATGCGATCGAAAGAAAAAGGCAAGTGACCAAATATGAGGTGCCAAAAAAACTCCAAGAAAAGAAAGTTGATTGCTCATGGAGGATGACATGCGGGTCCCATTTAGCTGCAGCGGTCTCACCGTTTGAGAGGCGGCAGGGGATCGAAAGAAAAAGTCAAGTGACCAAATATGAGGTGCCAAAAATAATCCAAAAAAAGAAAGTTTTATAGTACATAGAGGATGACATGCGGGTCCCATTTAGCAGCAGCGGTATCACTGTTTGAGAGGCAGCAGGGGATCGAAAGAAAAAGTCAAGTTACCAAATATGAGGTGCCAAAAAAAATCCAAGAAAAGAAAGTTTTATAGTACATAGAGGATGACATGCGGGTCCCATTTAGCAGCAGCGGTATCACCGTTTGAGAGGCGGCAGGGGATCGAAAGAAAAAGTCAAGTGACCAAATATGAGGTGCCAAAAAATCCAAGAAAAGAAAGTTTTATAGTACATAGAGGATGACATGCGGGTCCCATTTAGCAGCAGCGGTATCACCGTTTGAGAGGCGGCAGGGGATCGAAAGAAAAAGGTAAGTGACCAAATATGAGGTGCCAAAAAAATCCAAGAAAAGAAAGTTTTATAGTACATAGAGGATGACATGCGGGTCCCATTTAGCAGCAGCGGTATCACCGTTTGAGAGGCGGCAGGGGATCGAAAGAAAAAGGTAAGTGACCAAATATGAGGTGCCAAAAATAATTCAAGAAAAGAAAGTTTTATAGTACATAGAGGATGACATGCGGGTCCCATTAGCAGCAGCGGTATCACCGTTTGAGAGGCGGCAGGGGATCGAAAGAAAAAGGCAAGTGACCAAATTTGAGGTGCCAAAAAAACTCCAAGAAAAGAAAGTTGATTGCACATAGAGGATGACATGCGGGTCCCATTTAGCAGCAGCGGTCTCAACGTTTCCAAGGCGGCAAGGGATCAAAAGAAAAAGGAAGTAGCCAGAAATCAGGGGGTCAAAAAAATCCAAGAATAGAAAGAATTTTGGTTCATAGAGGATGACATGCGGGACCCATGATCCTGCATCGTAAACGGCTCGATCGGAGAACGTTGAACGAGATGGCGCGATCTAGAAAAAAACAATGCCAGAGAGGCTGCCATCTGGGCCCTACATCCCTCGGCGGTGCGGATTTGCGTTGACTCGGCCGGCGAACCCGAGATTTCGAGATGCACCACGTCCCGGGCCACCATACGCGACGTTTTGGCCGCTTTCGTCGGGCTAGGTGGCCTCAAAAACGAGAAAAAAAAGTTTTGACATGCACCACGGAGGGACCAAAATCGTCGGCCATGGTACACCAGCAACCACGGCGCGACTTCAACTTCGTCGGCCATGGCAACATTCATTACATATGTTTACAAATAGTATGATCAAGATTATGATGGCATGTCACTTCAGAAATTATCTTTGTTATCGTTTTACCTGCTCGGGACGAGCAGAACTAAGCTTGGGGATGCTTGATACGTCTCCAACGTATCGATAATTTCTTATGTTCCATGCTACTTTATTGATGATACCTACATGTTTTATGCACATTATATGTCGTATTTACGCATTTTCTGGAACTAACCTATTAACAAGATGCCGAAGAGCCAGTTGTTGTTTTCTGCTGTTTTTGGTTTCAAAAATCCTAGTAACGAAATATTCTCGGAATTGGACGAAATCACCGCCCAGGGTCCTATTTTTGCACGAAGCTTCCGAAGACCGAAGGGAGTCAAAGTGGGGCCACGAGGTGGCCAGATGACAGGGCGGCGCGGCCCAGGCCCTGGCCGCGCGGCCTGTCCCCTGGGCCCCTCGTGCCGCCTCTTGACCTGCCCTTTCGCCTACTAGCCTCTGTCGCGAAACCCCCAGTCACCGAGAGCCACGATACGGAAAACCTTCCAGAGACGCCGCCGCCGCGAATCCCATCTCGGGGGATTCGGGAGATCGCCTCCGGCAGAGGGGATTCATCTCCCGGAGGACTCTACACCGCCATGATCGCCTCCGGAGTGATGAGTGAGTAGTTCACCCTTGGACTATGGGTCCATAGCAGTAGCTAGATGGTCGTCTTCTCCTAATTGTGCTTCATTGTTGGATCTTGTGAGCTGCCTAACATGATCAAGATCATCTATCTGTAATTCTATATGTTGTGTTTGTCGGGATCCGATGGATAGAGAATACTATGTTATGGTGATTATCAATCTATTGTTTATGTGTTGTTTATGATCTTGCATGCTCTCCGTTATTAGTAGAGGCTCTGGCCAAGTTTTTACTCTTAACTCCAAGAGGGAGTATTTATGCTCGATAGTGGGTTCATGCCTTCATTGACACCTGGGACAGTGACAGAAAGTTCTAAGGTTGTGATGTGCTGTTGCCACTAGGGATAAAACATTGATTCTATGTCTAAGGATGTAGTTGTCGATTACATTACGCACCATACTTAATGCAATTGTCTGTTGCTTTGCAACTTAATACTGAATGGGGTTCGGATGATAACCTGAAGGTGGACTTTTTAGGCATAGATGCAGTTGGATGGCGGTCTATGTACTTTGTCGTAATGCCCGGATTAAATCTCACTATATTTATCATATCATGTACATGCATTGTTATGCCCTTCTCTATTTGTCAATTGCCCGACTGTAATTTGTTCACCCAACATGCTTTTATCTTATGGGAGAGACACCTCTAGTGAACTGTGGACCCCGGTCCTATTCTTTACATCGCATACAATCTACTGCAATACTTGTTTTCTGTTTTCTTGCAAACAATCATCTTCCACACAATACGGTTAATCCTTTGTTACAGCAAGCCGGTGAGATTGACAACCTCACTGTTTCGTTGGGGCAAAGTACTTTGGTTTTGTTGTGCAGGTTCCACGTTGGCGCCGGAATCCCTGTTGTTGCGCCGCATCACATTTCGCCACCATCAACCTTCAACGTGCTTCTTGACTCCTACTGGTCCGATTAAACCTTGGTTTCTTTCTGAGGGAAACTTGCACTGTGCGCATCATACCTTCCTCTTGGGGTTCCCAACGGACGTGTACATCTATGCGCATCAGCTCATACCCAGTACAGGCGAATGCTAGCAAAAAATTGGGAGCGGCCAACTAAGAGAGCAATAATGGCCATAATCATGCATAGTGTGTAGAACCTCTGTCCTCAACAGAGATCATCAAAACTGATAAGTGTCAAGAAACAAACACATAACGCTTAGCTCCCCGGCAACGACGCCGGAAAATAGCTTGATGGCCTGCAAGATGCAAGAACACATGGTCATTCGTGCATGTTTTCGTGGAAGTATTATTTCCGGCTTTTATATCATGTCCCAACAAGGAGCGTAGGAGGATGTTTATCCGCGGTGTTTCTGTCGCACCCAAGGTGATACAAGTCTTAGGTGAATTGACTGCAAGAATTGAAATGGAAAATGGTGAATGTGAATAAGGGAATTTGAAGTGTTGAAAGTGCAATAAAGTAAAATGCATAAAAGTAAATAGCTATTAAGAAGTAAACATGTTTCTGCAGATGGAAAGGTAGGCGCGGGGAGATTCAATTCATGATGATAGTGAATGTGCTGATGACCCACAAGTATAGGGGATCGCAACAGTCTTCGAGGGAAGTAAAACCCAAATTTATTGATTCGACACAAGGGGAGGTAAAGAATACTTATAAGCCTTAACAACTGAGTTGTCAATTCAGCTGCACCTGGAAAAGCACTAGTAACAGGGGTGATGTGAAAGCAGCAGTAATATGAGAGCAGTAGTAACAGTAACACATCAGCAGTAGCAGTAATATGAAAGCAATGGCACCAGAAAATAGTTGATATTACTTCCAATGACATGTAGAACGAGTATATGATGATGAGAGATGGACCGGGGTTCCCAGCTATCTACACTAGTGGTAACTCTCCAATAACAAGTGTTGGGTGAACAAATTACAGTTGGGCAATTGATAGGATTGAAATAGCATTAAGACAGAACATCAAGTCTATTAATCATGTAGGCATGTTTTCCATATATAGTCATACGTGCTCGCAATGAGAAACTTGCATAACATCTTTTGTCCTACCAGCCGGTGGCAGCCGGGCCTCTAGGGAATCTACTGGAAATTAAGGTACTCCTTTTAATAGAGCACCGGAGCAAAGCATTAACACTCCGTGAAAACATGTGATCCTCATACCTACGCCTTCCCCTCCGGTTGTCCCAATTTCTGTCACTTTGGGGCCTCGGGTTCCGGACATAGACATGTGCAAACAACTTGTAGATACAATCTAAGCAATAAGTATAGAGCTTAAATCTAAGATCATGCCACTCGGGCCCTAGTGACAAGCATTAAACACAACAAGATTGCAGCAACAATAACTTCACAAACTTTATAGATAGACTAATCATAATGTAACAATCCATCGGATCCCAACAAACACAACACCGATTACATCAGATGAATCTCAATCATGTAAGGCAGCTCATGAGATCATTGTATTGAAGTACATGGGGGAGAGAATACCAACTAGCTACAGCTAGAACCCGTAGTCCATGGGGGAACTACTCACGAAGCATGATGGAGGCGGTGGCGTCGATGGAGATGGCTTCCGGGGGCACTTCCCCGTCTCGGCAGGGTGCCGGAACAGAGACTTCTGTCCCCCGAATTGGAGTTTCGCGATGGCGGCGGCGCCCCTGGAGTCTTTCTGGAGTTTCGTCAATTGTGTCGCGTTTTTAGGTCGAAAGGGGTCTTATAGGCGAAGAGGCGGCGCAGGAGGGGCACCAGGGCGCCTCCCCATAGGCCGGCGGCCAGGCCGAGCCCGCGGCCCTATGGTGTGGGGGCCCCAGGCCTCCTCTGACTTGATGCGCGTAGATGTACACGTCCGTTGGGAACCCCAAGAGGAAGGTATGATGCGCACAGTGGCAAGTTTCCCTCAGTATGAAACCAAGGTTTAATCGAACCAGTAGGAGCCAAGAAGCACGTTGAAGGTTGATGGTCGCGAAATGTGATGCGGCGCAACACCAGGGATTCCGGCGCCAACTAGGAACCTGCACAACACAACCAAAGTACTTTGCCCCAACGAAACAGTGAGGTTGTCAATCTCACCGGCTTGCTGTAACAAAGGATTAAACGTATCGAGTGGAAGATGTTTGCAAAGAAAACAGTAAAACAAGTAGATTGTATGCTATGGAAAGAATAGGACCGGGGTCCACAGTTCACTAGAGGTGTCTCTCCCATAAGATAAAAGCATGTTGGGTGAACAAATTACAGTCGGGCAATTGACAAATAGAGAAAGGCATAATAATGCATATACATGACATGGTAAATATAGTGAGATTTAATCCGGGCATTACGACAAAGAACATAGACCGCCATCCAACTGCATCTATGCCTAAAAAGTCCACCTTCAGGTTATCGTCCGAACCCCCTCCAGTATTAAGTTGCAAAGCAACAGACAATTGCATTAAGTATTGTGCGTAATGTAATCAACAACTACATCCTTAGACATAGCATCAATGTTTTATCCCTAGTGGCAACAGCACATCACAACCTTAGAACTTTCTGTCACTGTCCCAGGTATCAATGAAGGCATGAACCCACTATCGAGCATAATTACTCCCTCTTGGAGTTAAGAGTAAAAACTTGGCCAGAGCCTCTACTAATAACGGAGAGCATGCAAGATCATAAACAACACATGAACAATAGATTGATAATCACCATAATCATAGTACTCTCTATCCATCGGATCCCGACAAACACAACATATAGAATTACATATAGATGATCTTGATCATGTTAGGCAGCTCACAAGATCTAACAATGAAGCACAACAAGGAGAAGACGACCATCTAGCTACTGCTATGGACCCATGGTCCAGGGGTGAACTACTCACTCATCACTCCGGAGGCGATCATGGCGATGAAGAGTCCTCCGGGAGATGAATCCCCTCTCCGGCAGGGTGCCGGAGGCGATCTCCAGAATCCCCCGAGATGGGATTCGCGGCGGCGGCGTCTCTGTAAGGTTTTCCGTATCGTGGCTCTCGGTACTGGGGGTTTCGCGACGGGAGCTTTAAGTAGGCGGAAGGTCAACGCGAGGGGCCACACGAGGGGCCCAGGGGGCAGGGCCGCGCGGCCAAGGGCTGGGCCGCGCCGGCCACCCCCCTGGCTGCCTCGTGGCCCCACTTCGTTAGGTCTTCGGTCTTCTGGAAGCTTCGTGCAAAAATAGGACCCTGGGCGAAAGTTTCGTCCAATTCCGAGAATATTTCTTTACTAGGATTTCTGAAACCAAAAACAGCAGAAAACAGCAACGGCTCTTCGGCATCTTGTTAATAGGTTAGTTCCGGAAAATGCATAAATATGACATATAATGTGCATAAAACATGTAGGTATCATCAATAAAGTAGCATGGAACATAAGAAATTATCGATACGTTGGAGACGTATCAGCATCCCCAAGCTTAGTTCTGCTCGTCCCGAGCAGGTAAAACGATAACAAAGATAATTTCTGAAGTGACATGCCATCATAATCTTGATCATACTATTTGTAAACATATGTAATGAATGCAGCGATCAAAGCAAAGGTAATGACATGAGTAAACAACTGAATCATATAGCAAAGACTTTTCATGAATAGTACTTCAAGACAAGCATCAATAAGTCTTGCATAAGAGTTAACTCGTAAAGCAATAAATCAAAGTAAAGGTGTTGAAGCAACACATAAGAAGATTAAGTTTCAGCGGTTGCTTTCAACTTATAACATGTATATCTCATGGATATTGTCAACATAAAGTAATATAACAAGTGCAATATGCAAGTATGTAGGAATCAATGCACAGTTCACACAAGTGTTTGCTTCTTAAGGTGGAAGGAGATAGGTAAACTGACTCAACAATAAAAGTAAAAGAATGGTCCTTCGCAGAGGAAAGCATCGATTGCTGTATTTGTGCTAGAGCTTTTATTTTGAAAACATGAAACAATTTTGTCAACGGTAGTAATAAAGCATATGAGTTATGTAAATTATATCTTACAAGTTGCAAGCCTCACGCATAGTATACTAATAGTGCCCGCACCTCGTCCTACTTAACTTGGACTACCGGATCTTTGCATGCCATGTTTCAACCAAGTGTCACAAAGGGGTACCTCCATGCCGCCTGTACAAAGGTCCAAGGAGAATGCTCGCATTTCGGATTTCTCGCTTTTGATTATTCTCAACTTAGACATCCATACCGGGACAACATGGACAACAGATAATGGACTCCTCTTAAATGCATAAGCATGTAGCAAAGTTATTATTCTCATATGAGATTGAGGATATATGTCCAAAACTGAAACTTCCACCATGATTCATGGCTTTAGTTAGCGGCCCAATGTTCTTCTCTAACAATTTTGCATGCTCCAACCACTAAAATGATAGACCTTCAGACAAGACGGACATGCATAGCAACTCACATGATATTCAACAATAGTTGATGGCGTTCCCCAGAAACATGGTTATCGCACAACAAGCAACTTAATAAAATATAAAGTGCATAAGTACATATTCAATACTACGATAGTTTTTAAGGCTATTTTGTCCCATGAGCTATATATTGCAAAGGTGAATGATGGAATTTTAAAGGTAGCACTCAAGCAATTTACTTTGGAATGGCGGGTAAATACCATGTAGTAGGTAGGTATGGTGGACACAAATGGCATAGTGGTTGGCTCAAGGATTTTGGATGCATGAGAAGTATTCCCTCTCGATACAAGGTTTAGGCTAGCAAGGTTATTTGAAGCAAACTCAAGGATGAACAAGTGCAGCAAAACTCACATAAAAGACATATTGTAAACATTATAAGACTCTACACTGTCTTCCTTGTTGTTCAAAACTCAATACTAGATGTTATCTAGACCTTAGAGAAACCAAATATGCAAATCAAATTTTAGCAAGCTCTATGTATTTCTTCATTAATGGGTGCAAAGCATATGATGCAAGAGCTTAAACATGAGCACAACAATTGCCAAGTATCACATTATCCAAGACATTTTTAGAATTACTACATGTAGCATTTTCCAATTCCAACCATATAACAAATTAACGAAGAAGAAACTTCGCCTTGAACATTATGAGTAAAGCCTAAGGACACATGTGTCCATATGCAACAGCGGAGCGTGTCTCTCTCCCACAAAGTGAATGCTAGGATCCATCTTATTCAAACAAAAACAAAAACGAAAACAAACCGACGCTCCAAGTAAAGAACACCAGATGTGACTGAATAAAAATATAGTTTCAGGGGAGGAACCTGATGATGTTGTCGATGAAGAAGGGGATGCCTTGGGCATCCCCAAGCTTAGACGCTTGAGTCTTCTTAAAATATGCAGGGATGAACCACGGGGGCATCCCCAAGCTTAGAGCTTTCACTCCTCTTGATCTTAGTATATCATTCTCCTCTCTTGACCCTTGAAAACTTCCTTCACACCAAACTTCAAGCAAACTCATTAGAGGGTTAGTGCATCATTAATAATTCACTCATTCAGAGGTGACACAATCATTCTTTTCACTTCTGGACATTGCATAATGCTACTGGACATTAATGGATCAAAGAAATAAATCCAACATAGCAAAAGAGGCAATGCGAAATAAAAGGCAGAATCTGTCAAAAACAGAACAGTCCGTAAAGACGAATTTATAAATGGCACCAGACTTGCTCAAATGGAAAAACTCAAAACTAATGAAAGTTGCGTACATATCTGAGGATCACGCTCGTAAATTGGCAGATTTTTTCGAATTTTCTACAGAGAATTATGCCCAGATTCGTGACAGACAGCAATGCTGTTTCTGTGCAGCGATCCCAAATATAACATCAACTTTGACATAGAAACTTTACTTGGCACAAAAACATGATAAGGAGAGGTTGCTACAGTAGTAAACAACTTCCAAGACTCAATAAAACAAAAAATTGCTGTAGGTAAAAACATGGGTTGTCTCCCATAAGCGCTTTTCTTTAACGCCTTTCAGCTAGGCGCAGAAAGTGCAAATCAAGTAACATCGAGAGATGGTGTGTCAACCTTACCTTGGGCTTCATCTTTACCTTTCTTAATGTTTTTCTTTCCTTTTGGTTTAGGAAATATATGATTCCCCCCTGGTATAGAGGTGAATTTCAGAGTGCCTTCTCCCACATCAATGACTGCTCCCAATAATTTCAGCAAGGATCTTCCGAATATGATTTTTCCTGTTTCAATAATAAGATAATCAATGGATACTGTTCTTCCATGAATGGTTGTATGCACACCTGCAGCTATTCCCTTAGGAATTATGATAGAGTTATCAATAAGAGCTATTTCTTCTCCCCCTTTATCGACTCCCCAAAGTTTCAAAGATTTATAAATGTTTTCAGGCATAAGGCAAAATTCATACATAATATCACAATAGGCATGAAGAGTTCGATCACCGATGACAATTTTAACAGAAGGGTCCCATGATGAAGGTTTAGGATTCTCTAAGACTTGTTCAAGACGATTACGAACACAGTGATAATTATCATTTAAGCGAGATGTACTTATCTCGAGATTGTTCAATCTATTATGAATGCTAATAAGGGCTGAATCAAAGTTATTAGCTGAATCATGTGATGCAACCAATTTCTTTATGGCATTAAAAGCTTGATCCCCATTACAATGAAGGAAATCTCCTCCTACTAAAGTGTCCAAAGCATATCTATAGCGAACCATAAGACCAAAATAAAAATTACTAAGGAGCAAACTTAGAGTCATTTGAGGTTCAGTTTTGCGATAAGAAGTAAAAATTCTAGACCAAGCATCCTTAAAACTCTCCTCATCCCCTTGCTTGAAAGTGAAAACTAAGTCTTCAGGTGAAGAAGTAACAGGTTCAGAGCTAGACATGGTAATAAAAGTAACTAAAAAAAATTTTGTATTTTAAATATAGAGTGCAGGACAATAAAGCAAACTAGATAGAGTAAATGCAAGTAACTAATTTTTTTGTGTTTTTGATATAGAGAGCAAGACAATAAATAAAGTAAAACTAGCAACTAATTTTTTTGTGTTTTGATTTAGTGCAGCAAACAAAGTAGTAAATAAAATAAAGCAAGACAAAAACAAAGTAAAGAGATTGAGAAGTGGAGACTCCCCTTGCAGCGTGTCTTGATCTCCCCGGCAACGGCGCCAGAAAAAGTGCTTGATGCGCGTAGATGTACACGTCCGTTGGGAACCCCAAGAGGAAGGTATGATGCGCACAGTGGCAAGTTTCCCTCAGTATGAAACCAAGGTTTAATCGAACCAGTAGGAGCCAAGAAGCACGTTGAAGGTTGATGGTCGCGAAATGTGATGCGGCGCAACACCAGGGATTCCGGCGCCAACTAGGAACCTGCACAACACAACCAAAGTACTTTGCCCCAACGAAACAGTGAGGTTGTCAATCTCACCGGCTTGCTGTAACAAAGGATTAAACGTATCGAGTGGAAGATGTTTGCAAAGAAAACAGTAAAACAAGTAGATTGTATGCTATGGAAAGAATAGGACCGGGGTCCACAGTTCACTAGAGGTGTCTCTCCCATAAGATAAAAGCATGTTGGGTGAACAAATTACAGTCGGGCAATTGACAAATAGAGAAAGGCATAATAATGCATATACATGACATGGTAAATATAGTGAGATTTAATCGGGCATTACGACAAAGAACATAGACCGCCATCCAACTGCATCTATGCCTAAAAAGTCCACCTTCAGGTTATCGTCCGAACCCCCTCCAGTATTAAGTTGCAAAGCAACAGACAATTGCATTAAGTATTGTGCGTAATGTAATCAACAACTACATCCTTAGACATAGCATCAATGTTTTATCCCTAGTGGCAACAGCACATCACAACCTTAGAACTTTCTGTCACTGTCCCAGGTATCAATGAAGGCATGAACCCACTATCGAGCATAATTACTCCCTCTTGGAGTTAAGAGTAAAAACTTGGCCAGAGCCTCTACTAATAACGGAGAGCATGCAAGATCATAAACAACACATGAACAATAGATTGATAATCACCATAATCATAGTACTCTCTATCCATCGGATCCCGACAAACACAACATATAGAATTACATATAGATGATCTTGATCATGTTAGGCAGCTCACAAGATCTAACAATGAAGCACAACAAGGAGAAGACGACCATCTAGCTACTGCTATGGACCCATGGTCCAGGGGTGAACTACTCACTCATCACTCCGGAGGCGATCATGGCGATGAAGAGTCCTCCGGAGATGAATCCCCTCTCAGGGTGGGAGGCGATCTCCGAATCCCCCGAGATGGGATTCGCGGCGGCGTCTCTGTAAGGTTTTCCGTATCGTGGCTCTCGGTACTGGGGGTTTCGCGACGGGAGCTTTAAGTAGGCGGAAGGTCAACGCGAGGGGCCACACGAGGGGCCCAGGGGGCAGGGCCGCGCGGCCAAGGGCTGGGCCGCGCCGGCCACCCCCCGGCTGCCTCGTGGCCCCACTTCGTTAGGTCTTCGGTCTTCTGGAAGCTTCGTGCAAAAATAGGACCCTGGGCGAAAGTTTCGTCCAATTCCGAGAATATTTCTTTACTAGGATTTCTGAAACCAAAAACAGCAGAAAAAAAACTGGCTCTTCGGCATCTTGTTAATAGGTTAGTTCCAGAAAATGCATAAATATGACATATAATGTGCATAAAACATGTAGGTATCATCAATAAAGTAGCATGGAACATAAGAAATTATCGATACGTTGGAGACGTATCACTCCCCTTCGGTGTCCTGGTCCGTCTCGGTGAATTATGATGTTTGGTCTTCGTTTCGTCGAATTCCGAGAATATTGCCCGAACAGCCTTTTTGGAACCAAAAATAGTAGAAAACAGGAACTGGCACTTCGGCATCTTGTTAATAGGTTAGTTCCGGAAAACGCATAAAAACATTATAAAGTGTGAGCAAAACATGTAGGTATTGTCATAAAACAAGCATGGAACATCAGAAATTATAGATACGTTGGAGACGTATCAGTGCCTGGTGGAATAAATGTGATAAGTGAATATGATTATTCTTATTTATATTTGAGAAGGCAAGCAACCCAAAAGAGAGAAAAACTCCTCTTGGTAGATTTCATCTTTCTCCAATGATTCTTCTGCATGTTACCAAATCCATGGTCAGCGCATCTATTAAGGTGGTTAAACCAGATCAAAGATTTTATCTTGGTGGGTCCTTGTGATTTCTCGAGTATTGCTAGATCCTCTTTGATATCGGTTGTGTCACTCGGGGGTCGCCGATTCACTAGCAAACAAGTTCCTGTCTATGAGTTCTTGGGATCATGTTACCTGGGCCCTTAAATTAGATAACAACATTAGGTGCACATAGACATTCATTCTCATACATAATCATCTTAATCACAAATTCACAAATGGATGGAATAAAGTTGGCACAACACATGTCACTAATCCCCTACATCTCCCACACCAATGGGATCTACTCACACATGAGAGGAGAATAGCATAATGATATCAAATCAATGTAAATGGAGTTCATCTCGATATTACTGTAGCAAGTCACAATAGTTGAAGATCAAATCAAATACAACCGGGATGGAATGGAGATTTCAATTCCTAATCTTACAAGTATGAATCTCTCTCTCTCTCTCTCAGTACAAGTGGGGTGTGATGGATGAGGTGATGGTCTTGAGGGGTGATACGTCTCAAACGTATCTATAATTTCTTATGTTCCATGCTACTTTTATGACAATACTTGAATGTTTTATACACACTTTACAGTATTGTTATACATTTTCCAGCACTAACCTATTAACAAGATGCCAAAGTTTTCTGCTGTTTTTGGTTTCAGAAATCCTACAAAGGAAATATTCTCGGAATTGGACGAAATCAACGCCCGGGGTCCTATTTTTCCACGAATCTTCCAAGACCGAGGGGAAAAGAACACGGGGCGCCGACACACTAGGGCGGCACGGCGGACAGCCGCGCGGCCCTAGCGTGTGGGGCCCCCGTGACTCCGACTCCGCCCTTCCGCCTACTTAAAGCCTTCATCACGAAACCCTGACGTGGGCATTACCCTTCGGGTAACCACTATTGCTCTACCCTATACGGCCCAGGTGGAGGCCCATGAAGGTACTCGAAGACAAGATGGGCCACTAGGACGGTGCGGTGAAAGATTACTTGAAGTACAAGACACGGAAAGAGCCGAAGAAGGAAAGATTAGAGATAGATCTATTGTAAACCTACTCGTACTCGATTAAACCTCTCGGGACCTGGCCACCTATATAAAGGCCAGGAGAGGGGCTATCGAGGACACAACCAATCTTAGCGATCTTAGCCAACAGAAGCTTAGAACTAGGTTACCCTAGCGATTAGCTATCTCGACGAGATCACAGCCGAACTATTCGGCACCCCATTGTAACACTATTTTCTTCATAATCAAGAACAGACAAGCAGGACGTAAGGGTTTTACCTCATCGAGGGCCCCGAACCTGGGTAAATCGCTCCCCCCGTTTGTCTGTGTACCGATGCCTCGTATCAGCTTGCAGGATTCCATCAACCCTAAGTCCCAATCGGAGGACATTGTCGAGGAACACCCCCGACAATTGGCGCCGTCTGTGGGAAACCTGCAGGCACCAGATCAGTCATCGGCAGATCTGATCATGTCGTCGACATCTTCATCGGCTCCGCCATCACCAGCTCTGGGAAGTCCGATCCGATTCGGCTCCTACGAGTTTACCCCGCATAGCGATTCTTCTCGCTCGAACTTCTCAGATCTGCAAGGAAACATGGAGATGACCATCGGCAGCGTCCACTACAACGTCAACGCGGAGGGAATCCTCCAGCTGCTAGAGTCACCCACCTCCGGATCAATGAGTCCTAGTGCGTCGTCATCGTCCGATCTATTGGCTGGCCTGGCAGTGTCGATGGGCTCGCCCGCGCCTTCGACTCCCCTTTCACCATCCTAAATGTCGGTGGGATCTGACGAACCCATGACTTCAGAACTAACCTCCTACTACTGCTCAAACTGCGATGCCAGGCACGGTTTGGGATCAAGCGACACACCGTTCATCTGCAATGCCCGATACTCGTCAGGAGAAGACAGCGTCGGCAACATCGTCCCAAGAACCACCCGAAGAACAGCACACCATCAGGTCTACGTCGCCAACAACATAGAAAATACAAGGCACGGAGGAGACGGAGACCGCACGCCCGTTCCAGCAGAAGGGAGCTTCGAAAATAGCGCTAGTAATCGCGACAGCGACTACACCATCACGGATGAAGAGTGGGCTGCGGCTAGGACAGCCGTGCTCAATGATGACCCACAAGTATAGGGGATCGCAACAGTCTTCGAGGGAAGTATTACCCAATTTATTGATTCGACACAAGGGGAGACAAAGAATACTTGTAAGCCTTAACAGCGGAGTTGTCAATTCAGCTGCACTGGAAACAGACTTGCTCGCAAGAGTTTATCAGTAGTAACAGTTTTATAGAGTAGGAATAGTGAAATAACAGCAGCAGTGAAATAAAGACAGCAGTAGTGATTATAGTAAACAGCGGGATTAAAATACTGTAGGCACAGGGACGGATTAACGGGCGTTGCATGGATGAGAGAAACTCATGTAACAATCAAAGCAGGGGCATTTGCAGATAATAATAAAACGGTATCCAAGTACTAATCAATCAATAGGCATGTGTTCCATATTTAGTCGTACGTGCTCGCAATGAGAAACTTGCACAACATCTTTTGTCCTACCAGCCGGTGGCAGCCGGGCCTCTAGGGAAACTACTGGATATTAAGGTACTCCTTTTAATAGAGTACCGGAGCAAAGCATTAGAACACATGTGATCCTCACATCACTACCATCCCCTCCGGTTGTCCCGATTTCTGTCACTTCGGGGCCATTGGTTCCGGACAGCGACATGTGTATACAACTTGCAGGTAAGATCATAAACAACGAATATCTTCATGAATCAATAACATGTTCAGATCTGAGATCATGGCACTCGGGCCCTAGTGACAAGCATTAAGCATAACAAGTTGCAACAATATCATAAAAGTGACATCTACGGATACTAGGCACTATGCCCTAACAATCTTATGACTATTACATGACCAATCTCATCCAATCCCTACCATCCCCTTCAGCCTACAGCGGGGGAATTACTCACACATGGATGGGGGAAACATGGCTGGTCGATGGAGAGGCGTTGGCGGTGATGGCGGTGAAGATCTCCTCCAATTCCCCGTCCCGGCGGAGTGCCAGAACGGAGACTTCTGGCTCCCGAGACGGAGTTTCGCGATGTGGCGGCTCTCTGGAGGGTTTCTGGCGATTTCGACTCTCCCCGTGCGTTTTTAGGTCGAGGCCGATAAGTAGTCCAAAGGGGGCGTCGGAGGCCGACCGAGGGGGCCACACCATAGGGCCGCGCGGGCCCCCTAGGCCGCGCCGCCTTATGGTGTGGGGCCCTCGGGCCTCCACCTCACTTGTCCTTCTGGCTCCGTCAGTATTCTGGGAAAATAGGGCCTTCTGCATAAATTCCGAGGATTTTCCCGAAAGTTGGATTTCTGCACAAAAACGAGACACCAGAGCAATTCTGCTGAAAACAGCGTTAGTCCGTGTTAGTTGTATCCAAAATACACAAATTAGAGGCAAAACAATAGCAAAAGTGTTCGGGAAAGTAGATACGTTTTGGACGTATCAACTCCCCCAAGCTTAGCTTATTGCTTGTCCTCAAGCAATTCAGTTAACAACTGAGCGATAAAAGAACTTTCACGAACACATTTGCTCATATGATGTATATATTCTCATGCTATGGCTAATACTTAAGCAGTTCATAATGAGACACATGCAAATAAGATCATCCAACAGCTATGTCAATCATGGAGAGGTACCAACAATTAATAATAAGCACCATGAATCATGTATATAAGCAGGATTGCAATGTTCATAAGAGAATATGATAAAGTGGTATCTCGCTTGCCCGTATTTGATCGGCAAAACATAAATGCCGAGGCACCTCTGGAGTTCATAGAAAGACTAGAAGTAGTGATTGTCAAAGATAAAAGCATCAAAGTTATACCACAATCAATTATATTTTGAGACAAGCATATTATACTAAGAATGACAGTTGTGCTCTCAAGATAGTGCTCAAAGAAACAATGGAGACACAACATAAAAGTAAAAGATTGACCCTTCGCAGAGGGAAGCAGGGATTAACATGCGCTAGAGCTTTTCATTTTTAAGACAGGAGTAAAATTATTTTGAGAAGTGTTTGTTGTTGTCAACGAATGGTAATGGGTACACTAACTACCTCATCAACCGGACTCCCAAGAGCGGCTCCCATTTTATTTATTTTTGGGTGGCACTCCTTCCAACCTTTCTTACACAAACCATGGCTAACCGAATCCTCGGGTGCCTGCCAACAATCTCATACCATGAAGGAGTGCCTTTTTATTTAAGTTTTATTATGATGATGACACTCCCCCAACCTTTGCTTACACAAGCCATGGCTAACCGAATCCTTCGGGTGCCGTCCAACAATCACAAACCATGGAGGAGTGTCTATTTAAGTTAATTAATTTGGGACTGGGAATCCCATTGCCAGCTCTTTTTGCAAAATTATTGGATAAGCGGATGTGCCACTAGTCCATATGAGAGTCCGTCAAAAGTAAATGACAAGGTTGAAAGCTAAACACCACATACTTCCTCATGAGCTATGAAACATTAACACAAATTGAGAAGCATTTTGAAGGTTTTAAAGGTAGCGCATGAGAATTTACTTGGAATGGTTTGAAATGCCATGCATAGGTATTTATGGTGGACACTTTGGAACAACTTGGTTTTCAGGTGTTTGGAAGCACGAGCGGCGTTCCCGCTCAGTACAAGTGAAGGCTAGCAAAAGACTAGGGAGCGACAAATCAAGAGAGCAGTAACTGTCATAATCATGCTTGCGGCAAAATAAATTAACGGAGGCATAAAAATGATACAAGAACTCTGAAGCAATATAAATCATCGAGGCTTAATTGACTTTTTGTTCAGTCATATGCATGCGTGAGCATGTGCCAAGTCGATATAAATGAATTATTCAGAGGAGGATACCACAATGCCATACTTACTTATGAATAAAACAATGCAAGCGAACATCCATGACATGCTACTCATATTAATAAATTGGAGCTAAACATGAGAGATCATGAACTACTAGACTTTCTCAAATAACATATACCTCACATGAACCAACTAAGCATGCTCACATGGATGAGTATATGTACAAAAATGAAAACAAATAGAGTTCATACCAGCCTCTCACCACAATCAGATTGTCGTAGATCGTCATTATTGCCTTTTCACTTGTGTAGCTTGGATAATATGAAATGAAAACCACGCTCCAGCCACCGAAGACCATTGAACTCATGATGAACTTTACAAACCAAAGAAGAACAGCAAATATTTTTGGTGTTTTCGAATTAGAAACAAGAACAAAAGAAAACAAGCAAACAAAGCAAAATCTTTTTGGGTTTTCTCATAGCAAACCAACGATAGCAAATAAAATAAACTAAGAGCAAAGAACCAAATAAACAAATGGTGAAGAGAAACAACAGAAATATTTTTGGTCTTTTTGTGTTTTAGGAAAGAAACAAAGCGAAAACAAAAGAATGCAAACTAACAGAAACACAGAAAAGCAGGATGACAGAAATCTGCCAAATCCTGACAGCAGTACAGAAATCGAAATTAACAAAAATCTTCCATTGCTCAGACCAAAAAGTGTTCAACTAATGAAAGTTAGATAACAACCTGGGGCACATGCTCAAAAATTGGCAACTCAAAATAACGTTCTGGCTGTGCGTACGAATTTTTTTGGTAACAGCCCAGAATCTGTTTTTGGACAGCACTTCCCCAAATATCATCTCCTTCTCATTAGAAAACCACTCTAAGAAACTAAACAAGTATGTACAAGTATCCAGCAACCATAATATGCAAAGAATGAGTGATGCCGGTATACCTCCCCCCAAGCTTAGGCTTTTGGCCCAAGTGGAGTTCATTCCCAACGAGGGTCGGAGTTCCACGCCGGTGGGTCATACATGGAGTGATAATAAGGCCCCTGCGCAGAAGAATATCGTGGAGGCTCCACATGACCATGATGTTGATATGAGGAGCTCGCTGCATCGGATGAAGAGTCGGGGTGCTCCTCGGCCTCCTCCACACCTTCCCTTGCACGACGGCTTTCCCTTTCTATGTATGCGTTTAGCTCATTTTCTGTGATCGACCACCCTTTCCTGGCATCAAGGTTAAACAGAGCAGGTGCAGGCAATCGTACTAGTTTTTCAATTTTCTTAGTTATGCTCCAATTTTTCTTATACAAAGTTATCCTATAATGCAGGTTGTTCAAATTAGATGCATCTGAAATAAATTCATGTTTAATCATGGAAACAACATCAAGCTTCTCTATAGAAAGCGGAATATCTAAATGGTGAGGTCCTACACCATGCATAGCTAATAAGCGAGAGGCGATAAGACCTCCACAAATTCCTCCTTTCTCACGGTTAGTAGCAAGTCTACAAGCTATTAAAGCACCCAAATTATAAGTCCTATCATGTTGCAAAGCAGCAGCTAAGAAAGCCAAATCTTGGACAGATAATTTACCTCCAGTCTTTCTAGCAAGAACGCACTTTGTAACGAAATAAGCAAAGTAGCGGATAGCTGGCTGTTGAATGCTACTAATCTTACCACCATCATTGGAGAAGCTCCTCCCATTACAAATCATTGTATAAAGATTCGAGAGCTCCCGCGGCGTTCCCCTGATCTTCTCGCAGGATCCCCACCGCGGCACTCTAATTGCTGTACAAAAATCACTGAAAGGCAAGTTGATAGTTTTGTTATAAATCTTGTACCGGACCATGGGGTTAGTTTGAGACCGATGAAATTCGAAATCCTGCACAACCGACACCGTTAGTTTAGCATATTGGTGAGGTTCACCAACAGTAAAACCTTCCAACCCTGCATTGGAAATCAGTGTTTGAACATCTTGCAGGATTCCTGCATTCCGCATAAAATCCGTGCATGGGTAATAAGAGGGGTATACTCCCTCTTCACGATGAACTCTCATGACTTGCTGTACCTCCAACTCTTGTTGGTTAAGTTGGTGCATACTCCCCTCCATTTTCTGAAATTTTCAACAACCATTATAAAATTTGATTTCAAGGTATATAATTGAAGGGAACTACTATAGGAACTTGCTAGAGTACTAAACATGCATCAAAACTAATTTCTTCCACTTAGAACAAGCATGCAAGCTCACTAAACATGTTATCTACAGCAGCAAAATATTCAAGATATACTCAACCAAACAAAATTCTAATTGGACAATCAAAGGAGTCACATACCAAGGAGTAAATGTGCCAAATTTCAGACAGAAATCTGGGCTGAGCAAGGAGATCGAGAAATCGCGAGTTCTTGAGCAGAAACACGAGTGAGAGGAACTTGGTGCGAGTTTTTTCGGGAGAGAGAAGATGCTGGGAGGAAGAGATGAAGTAGTGGGGCAAGGAGGGGCCCACACCACAGGGTGGCGCGCCCACCTCCTTGGCCGCGCCGGCCTGTGGTGTGGCACCCTCTGGTGCCCCACAGGTCATCCTCTGGTACTCCCAGGTGCCTCGTCGAAAAATAGGACCAACGGTGTAATTTTTGTAATTTTTAGAGAACTTCGAAAAATGCACATTTCTGGGTGTTAAATTAATTATTACTGCGCAGGAAAATGATTTCCAAAATCTTAAACAACTAAAGCATATTGCAAAACAAAAGGTGCTACAGCAAGTAAAATAAATGGAGGGAGAAAGAAAGAAAGAAAGAAAGAAATGTTGTTTAGCTCTCTTATGCATTAAAATATACTTGTTAACAAGGTTGATCAAGTCTTGCTACCAAATAAATTTTATATGACATAAGAAGAAATAAACCTCAAATCAATCATGTTACCTTATATTGAATTGATATGGATCCAATCACAAGAGTTTGATATTCTTCTTTAGGCTCATATATAGGACAATCAATGGATCCCACTTTGATAGTTTTCACATTAAAAATTGTATTAACTCCACATACTTTATCAATCCTCTTGGGAAAATAGACAGTATGTTCCTTATCATCAACATTGAAAGTAACCATGCCTTTATTGCAATCAATAACAGCCCCTGCAGTATTAAGAAAGGGTCTTCCAAGAATAATGGACATATTATCATCTTCAGGCATTTCCAACACAACAAAATCAGTTAATATCAAGCAATGCTGAGTAACTTGAACAGGAACATTTTCACATAAACCAACAGGAATAGCGGTAGATTTATCAGCCATTTGCAAAGATATATCAGTTGGTATCAATTTATCTAAATCAAGTCTCTTATAAAGAGAAAAAGGCATTACACTAACTCCCGCTCCCAAATCACATAGAGCAGTTCTAACATAATTATTCTTGATGGAACAAGGAATAGTCGGTATACCTGGGTCTCCAAGCTTCTTTGGAATCTTACCATTGAAGGAGTAATTAGCGAGCATAGTGGAAATTTCCTCATTGGGAATTTTCCTTTTGTTAGTAACAATATCTTTCATATACTTTGAATAAGGAGGCAATTTAATAGCATCAGTCAAAGGGATTTGCAAAAATAAAGGTTTCATCCAATCACAAAATTTATTATAATGTTCCTCCTCCTTTGATTTTAGTTTCTTAGCAGGAAAAGGCATTTGCTTTTGAACCCAAGGTTCTCTTTCATTACCATGTTTCTCAGTAATAAAATCTTCTTTAGTGTACTTTTTATTTTTAGCAGGCTTTTCAGGTTCTTTTTCAATTTCTTCTTTATCAGGAGTATCATTCTTATCATTATCTTCCTCATGTTCATTACCACTTTCAGTTTCAGCATCAGAAATAGAAATACTATTAGGATCATTAACAGGTTCAGAGGATTCTACAACATTCTTATGTTTCTTTTTCTTTTTCTTAGATGGAGCACTAGTTTTAGTTAGTTGAGAATCTTGTTCAACTCTTTTGGGATGCCCTTCAGGATATAGAGGATCCTGGGTAGAAACACCACCTCTAGTTGTTACTTCATAAGCATGTTTTTCTTTAGAATTATTTCCCAACAAGTCATTTTGCACTTTAGTAAGTTGATCAATTTGAGTTTGAACCATTTGAAAATGTTTAACAAGTATCTTAACATCATTGGAGGTTCTCTCCACAATACCATGCAATTCACTAATAGCTCGAGAATTTTCCATTAAATGATTCTCTACTCTCATATTAAAGTTTTCTTGCTTAACAATATAATTATCAAACTCATCTAAGCATTGAGCAGGAGGTTTTGAATACGGAATATCTTCCCTAGTAAAGCGTTGAAGAGAGTGTACCTCAATCATGGATGAAGGGGGAGTTATCTCACATAAATCTTCTATAGGAGGTAAATTCTTCACATCTTCAGGTTTAATACCCTTCTCTTTAAGAGACTTCTTGGCTTCCCTCATATCTTCATCATTTAATTTAATCATACCCCTCTTCTTCAATATCGGTGTCGGGGTTGGTTCAGGTGTAGACCAATCATCATGATTTCGGCCTATTTTAGCCAATAATTCTTCAGCGTCGTCTGGAGTTCTTTTCCTGAAAACACAACCAGCACAACTATCCAGGTATGCCCTAGACTCAATGGTTAGTCCACTATAAAATATATCAAGTAAATCATGCTTTTCCAAATCATGGTCAGGCTGAGCTCTAATAAGAGAGCAAAATCTCGCCCAAGCCTCAGGCAATTTCTCTCCATCTTCCTGGTCAAAATTATAAATTCTCTGCAAAGCAGCATGTTGAGCACTAGCAGGAAAGTATTTCCGGAAGAAAACATCAAGCAATTCTTTTGGACTTTTAATAGAACCAGGAGGCAAATTATTATACCAAGTTTTAGCATCATCCTTTAATGAGAAAGGAAAAAATTTAGCGACAAAATAAGTACGCATCTTAATATCATCAGAAAACAAGCCACTAAGAGTAGATAACTCAGTCATGTGTTCAACAACACTTTCTTTTTCAGTACCACAAAAGGGTGTTTTCTCAACAATAGCTATATGAGATAAATCAAGAGAAAAATCATAATCTTTATCCCTAATGTTTATAGGAGATGTGGCAAATTTAGGATCAGGAGACAGTTTATATCTAACAGCATGTTCTGCAAGCAACTTTTTAATTTTTCTTGCATCAGTAGTAGCATTGCATTTTTCAATAAAATCATCATCAAGCTCTACATAATCTTCATCAAGATCATCACTAGAATATTCAACAGACTCAGGTGAATTAACAGGTGTAGCAGCATTTTCATTAGGAGTTTCAGTATTTTCAATTTGTCTAGACTTAGCAATTGTAGCATCTAGAAAAGATCCTAACGAACCATCATTATCAAGCACAGCAGAAGCATCATCACAATTATGAGAGGAATTTTCAGATTCAGCAGAAGTACCAGCATTTGAAGCTTGTGGTGGTGAAACAAGTTTACTTATCACAGATGGTGAATCAAGAGCAGCAGAGGTACTAAGAGTTGTACCTTTTCTTGTAGTGGATGGTAATATGGCGATCTTAGTATCGCGAGGTTTACCCATGATGGAGAATTGCAGCGAACAATATCAATCCAAGTGAACTTCCAAATAAAGCTATGCTCCCCGGCAACGGCGCCAGAAAATAGTCTTGATGACCCACAAGTATAGGGGATCGCAACAGTCTTCGAGGGAAGTATTACCCAATTTATTGATTCGACACAAGGGGAGACAAAGAATACTTGTAAGCCTTAACAGCGGAGTTGTCAATTCAGCTGCACCTGGAAACAGACTTGCTCGCAAGAGTTTATCAGTAGTAACAGTTTTATAGCAGTAGGAATAGTAAAATAACAGCAGCGGTGAAATAAAGACAGCAGTAGTGATTATAGTAAACAGCAGGATTAAAATACTGTAGGCACAGGGACGGATTAACGGGCGTTGCATGGATGAGAGAAACTCATGTAACAATCAAAGCAGGGCATTTGCAGATAATAATAAAACGGTATCCAAGTACTAATCAATCAATAGGCATGTGTTCCATATTTAGTCGTACGTGCTCGCAATGAGAAACTTGCACAACATCTTTTGTCCTACCAGCCGGTGGCAGCCGGGCCTCTAGGGAAACTACTGGATATTAAGGTACTCCTTTTAATAGAGTACCGGAGCAAAGCATTAACACTCCGTGAACACATGTGATCCTCACATCACTACCATCCCCTCCGGTTGTCCCGATTTCTGTCACTTCGGGGCCATTGGTTCCGGACAGCGACATGTGTATACAACTTGCAGGTAAGATCATAAACAACGAATATCTTCATGAATCAATAACATGTTCAGATCTGAGATCATGGCACTCGGGCCCTAGTGACAAGCATTAAGCATAACAAGTTGCAACAATATCATAAAAGTGACATCTACGGATACTAGGCACTATGCCCTAACAATCTTATGACTATTACATGACCAATCTCATCCAATCCCTACCATCCCCTTCAGCCTACAGCGGGGGAATTACTCACACATGGATGGGGGAAACATGGCTGGTCGATGGAGAGGCGTTGGCGGTGATGGCGGTGAAGATCTCCTCCAATTCCCCGTCCCGGCGGAGTGCCAGAACGGAGACTTCTGGCTCCCGAGACGGAGTTTCGCGATGTGGCGGCTCTCTGGAGGGTTTCTGGCGATTTCGACTTCTCCCCGTGCGTTTTTAGGTCGAGGCCGATAAGTAGTCCGAAGGGGGGCGTCGGAGGCCGACCGAGGGGGCCACACCATAGGGCCGCGCGGGCCCCCTAGGCCGCGCCGCCTTATGGTGTGGGGCCCTCGGGCCTCCACCTCACTTGTCCTTCTGGCTCCGTCGTATTCTGGGAAAATAGGGCCTTCGCATAAATTCCGAGGATTTTCCCGAAAGTTGGATTTCTGCACAAAAACGAGACACCAGAGCAATTATGCTGAAAACAGCGTTAGTCCGTGTTAGTTGTATCCAAAATACACAAATTAGAGGCAAAACAATAGCAAAAGTGTTCGGGAAAGTAGATACGTTTTGGACGTATCAACTCCCCCCCCGCAGGAACCTCGGTTGGAACCCTAAATGCATACCGCTCTATACTAGAGAAAAACCGGGAGCACCTGTCGAGAGAGCAAGCTACCCTCGAGAGACGTCTGTCTGCGGCAGAACGATCCAGCGAGCGACGGAGAGCTTCACAAGGAAGCGCTTCCCGAAGCGCTCTTGGGGCAGGAAAACATCGATCAAGACTGTCCAGGCTCTCAGAAGACGACGCCAGAGAAATAACGTCGAATCTAACCAAGTCTTTCATGACCACGGATACCGCAGGCATGCCACGGCCGAAGAACGTTGCGGGAGCAACGGCCAATCTCGCCGCGTACCTCATCAACCAACGCCCCGAAGGATCCATGGCGCAAGCTCATCGCGGTGCCCTAGAAAGTCTCGCCATATTGGGAAACAATCTAGTCCCGCAGAAGGAGAAAACCACGGCGCAGGCCAGTGGTTCGAAACATCGGGCGAGAGATGCTCGGGATGAAATCACCCAGAGCCGAATCGATAAAGCAAGACGACGACGCGCCGCCAGGAAGGATGACGACAGCGACTCCTCAGACGAGGATCAAGAGTACGATGGTGAACTAAGGGGAGCCGATTGTTTGAGTTACAAAATCCGCGAGTCGATGCCACCCAAAAAATTCAAGCCTACTCCCACCGACGCTGCCAAGTATGATGGGCAGCAGGAACCAAGATCTTGGATAGACGATTACCTGCAGACTGTGATTCTGCATAAAGGGAACCAGATAGCAGCAATGCAGTGCTTACAGCTCTACCTAAAGGACTCGGCACGGGCTTGGTTAAGAGGACTGCCGAAAGGCTCCATCAAATCATGGGACGACCTGGTGGACGCCTTCGTCGCTAACTTCCAGGCGACATATAAAAGACCCGTCGGGATTGAGGAGCTACGCAACTGCCAGCAGAAGCAGAAGGAGTCGATGCGCTCTTACATAGGGAGATTCACCAAACTCCTAAACGCTGCCGAAGATGTATCTGTAGACAGAGCAATCGACGCTTTCAGCGATGGCGTCCGACGCGAAAGTTACATAGAAGAACTTGGACGCAAAAAGCCAAAAACCATCACCAAGCTGATGGAAATCGCCAACAGTTGGGCTGATGGCGAGGACAACGTGCGAAGACCACGCCAGCGCAGCGATGATGAAGACGATGACCAGCCAAAGCACGATTCGGGCAGCCGAAGGGATCGGAACAAAAGGAGGAAAAATCGCAACTACGACGACAACAATCTGGTAGCTGCAGGATACTCCGATCGACATGATGATCGGTATGATGAAAGAAGAGATGATCGACAGGATGGCAACCGGAACAACTCTGGAAACCGCGGCAATTATAAACCACGGCAGCAGAGGGCTCCCGAGCTACCCTATGCTGAACAGATCAACGCCCCCTGTTACTTGCACTCGTATGTCGACTCCAAGGACGGCAAAACGAAGTCAAGTCACCTTCTCAGGGATTGTCGACAGTTCCTTGACATGCATAAACTCATCCAGCAGTCAGGACAGCAACCGTTACCACCTCCACCTCCACCTCCACCACAGCACCAAGTCCAGCAGGCCCAACCTCATCAACCCAACGAGGCGTTCCCACCACC
The DNA here is from genome assembly GCA_030979885.1 of Lolium multiflorum. Classification (NCBI taxonomy): domain Eukaryota; kingdom Viridiplantae; phylum Streptophyta; class Magnoliopsida; order Poales; family Poaceae; genus Lolium; species Lolium multiflorum. The sequence continues at coordinate 156,215,535 of CM061747.1, forward strand.
ACGTGGGCAGATGAGTATGATCCACAAGACAGGTGTCTCGAGAAGAGAGATGAAGAAGCTCACCCGAGAAATTAATCTGGCCGAAAGCATCATGGCAAACATCCCTGAGTATGTCGAGTGGTCCTCTCAGAACATTACGTTCAGCCGAGCAGACCACCCGATGACCATACCAAAACCAGGACATGCTGCCCTGGTAGTCGAGGCACAGATAGGAGGATTCAAGATGAGCAAAGTCTTTATGGACGGTGGAAGCGGGTTAAACCTGATTTTCGTCGACACAATCAAGAGTATGGGGATCACCATGGGAATGCTGGAAGAAACAGACACCTGCTTTCACGGGATTCTGCAACTGAACCAGGTTACTCTCTTGGAAGAATTTACCTGAACGTTGTCTTCGGCAGATCCGACAATTTCAGGAAGGAGAAGATCGAGTTTGAGGTAGTGAACTGGGAGTCACAGTATCATGCTATACTCGGGAGACCAGCCTACGCCAAGTTCATGGCCGTGCCGCACTATGCATATCTCAAGCTGAAGATGCCTGGCAACAAAGGGACAAACATCACAGTCCATGGAAGTTTTTCACGCTCAGACAGTTGCGACCGCGATTTCCAGAGGATCGCTGCGAAGTTTGGGAGCAAGCAAGAAATTATTAAGCCTCCACCTAAGTTGTTGTTGCGTGAAATCAAGGAAGAAAAGGATGACAGGGGAAGCAAAAAGAAGCCAGCCGACCTTGCCCTTAAAGCCTCGACAGCAGAAGCCTCAGCAGCAGGAGCTTTGGCAGCAAAAGCTTCGGCAGTCAAAGGTTCGGCAGTTGATGACGCAGAAGGCATAGAAAACAGCAAGACGCTGGCAGTCACAGCTCAAACCCCTGGTGAAATCAACAACGCCGCGGCCACCCCTAACGTGGTGAAAAAGCCAGAAGAAGAGAAGAATCCCTTCCTTGCTTAAGCAGTTTATCAGCATTTATTTTGTTTTTCCTTTAGTATAAACAGGGCTTTCCCTTTCGCCCTCTAGCATTGTGCTTACCTTATCAATAAGAACTTAAGCTTCGATTCTTTGTTAAGCATTGCAGTGACTACAAACTTCTAAGCCCCATCACTATACAAACATAGTACAGGGCGGAAGATCGTGCTCCAGAAAGCCTCTACGAGCGCTAGAAAGACGTTCACCCTTCCCTCTGCTATAGATGCCTCTACGAGTGCCGTAAATAGCAAGAGTTTGGAAATACACATAAACAACAACCCACGTTCGATATTTCACTTATGGAAATATCAAGGAACAACGGGCTCATCGGCAGAATCACTACACCCGAAATATTCGGGAGTGCCTGTCGAAATTTAAAACGGTTGAAAGCAAAGTTGCGCATACAACAGGTTTAGCAAGACCTGCAACACGAGCTGATCACTCACATGATTTGCTAAAACAGCCAATATACATACATTTAAAAACGAGCAACTAAGATTCGCTCAAAATTGAAACTTGCCAACGGCAATAACATGGTAAAAATACATATGCATGTATCTACCGAATGAAAAGGCGTCATCCAAACGCTCGGATAAAGTAATCAAACTATCTATTTACAAACAGTCATTAAAACCCTGAGATCATCCTTGCGGAGTTCCTTTTTCTTCAGGTACCTTTGAATCCTTCTCGAGTCTGTCGACAATTATGTTTGCAGGCAACAACACCTTCGGATACAGCGCCTCCAAGTCTCCAGTAACGTTGGCAATCGACAGTAAACCTGCCGAAGGATAACGGGCAAGTACAAGAGCAAGCGTAAACTTGGCTCCTGCAAAAACTTGCGCGCGCACCAAGTCCCGGATCTTCCTGGCGTTACCAAACTCCGACATTAATGCAAGGAGCGTAGGGGGAACTGCGTTCAAAGGAAACATCGTCTTCCAAACCACCCTCATGGCTCTATAGCACTTGTCGAAGAAGTGGTGAACCTGTTGAACTCGATCCTGAAATTGTGCGACAGCCGATGCCTTCGAGTGCTCCCGCCAGAAAATTTCCTCGGCTGAGGATAACTCGATCAAAGCATTCACACGCTCGTGAATCCGTTTGCTCTCTTCCGCACGATTCAGAGCTATGACTGACAAGGAAGCAAAAGAGGATCAGATAAAACGCTACCAACCAAAGGGTGAAGAGATTAAAGGACTCACAATTCAAGCTCTCGGTAGCTTTATGCAGCTCAGTAAGAGCGTATCGCTCTACGTCGGCTGCAGTCTCGCTCTTCTTATTGATAATCGCGGCCAAGGCATAAGTGCTGCGCAGATCCTTCTCCATCTGGGCGATCCGATCCCTCATCCGTTGGATCCGATCACTTTCGGGAAGAACACCAGAGGAGTCGTCAACAAACGAGGGCACTGGGAAAACCTGCAGGCAACAGCGTCAAAGAGGATGATATGGTCAAATCAAGCATCCAACAAAACTCCCATCGGGAGAGGTATAAGCAATCCCTATCAGGAGAAGCACAAGTGAAGATATTATGATAAAAACATGCTGGCAACATTGCCGGCATAGTATTCATTACAAACTTAAAGTTTTCGTAGCAGAATAATGTTTCAAACTAGCCCAAGGGTAAAATTGTTACAACAATCAAGGAGCCTGAGTCTGGGTCGACAGGCTAGGGCCAACCGATGTTTTTCTCGAGACTAAATCAAGGAGCTGGCGAGCACAAGTACGGGCGGACGCCGTAAAGGCGCTTAAATCGATAGATTGCCCATCTTTTCCTTTCGGCAGCTCCTTAGTCATTTCTTCAATGTCAGCCTTAAAGCCGTAACCCATCATAAGTTGGAAGGCAAGAAGGGCGCCATAGGTACGCGAGGTACGCTTGAATACCTCAATGACCTCCTTGGTGTCGACTGCGAAAGCATCAATCAGCTGACCCAGAGTCTTCTCCTGCGTGGCCTTGGGGAATATCATCGAGTGCATCCTCGCCAGAGCACCCTTTCCCTTGTCAAGAAGCTCTCGGGTAAGTTGGTGGGCGGTGAGAACCGTCGACGCACCATTTGCTGGAGAATTGCTCGGAATTTTATCCAAGGCAGTAGCAGGGATGTTGGCAGCTTCTGCAAGTAGTCAAAGGAAATCATTGACGAAGAAGCAGATCCATAAAAAGTAATAATCTGTAAGGAATAAAGGGACTTACCAAGCAGGGCCAAAGCAGATTGACGGAGGAGTTCATCCTTTTCTGCCGCCCGAGCTTCCTCCTCCTTCAGCCGCTCCTTCAGCTTGTTCAGCTCTTCTTTCAAGGAGTCGACCTCCTGGCGAGCTACGGCGGCCTTTTTGATGGCGCCATCCAACTTTGAAGAGGAAGACTTAGCCTCCTCCTGCAGCCGAATCTTGTCCGCCTCCAGAGAGGTGAATTGAGAGGCAAAAGCCTCTAAAGAGGATATCACACCTCGTAGATCCTTAAAGAAAGGGAATGATTTACAGAGATTGTTAAGCAAAGGCACATTCCAAAAGATTCTTGTTAGATTCAACAAAGACTTACAGGAGAAGGAGCTGCAGCAGCAGCAGGAGCATCTTTCCCTTTGGAAAGAGAGGAGGCAGTCGATGCTTGCGCCACAGGAGCGCCTTGGGAGCCGAAGCTTCGGAAGCTGCGGCGGCGAAACGCATCAGATCTGACCCTCTTAGGTGGAGGCTCAATAAAAGCATCGTCACTACAAGGAAGATTTGATCGACCAAGTTATGAGAAAAATGTGAGAATATCGAGAAGTTGAAAATAGTAAGAAGAAGAAAAACACTTACAAATCAAGGAGATCATCTTCATCGGCAAAACCGCCGATTGATCTCTTCATAGGTGGAGCCCTGGTCTCCTCCGCAGCTGCATTAACAAAGGCACCGTGATCAGCGTCATCATCGCGCACTGATCCCTCTGTGTCGCAAGTATCACCGGCTGATGGGGGGAGATTGGCATGGGCAGTTTCAGAATCTATCGGGTCATCATGTTCGCTTGATGGGCTTGTATGATCAACAGTACGAGAATCAACGGGTTCTGAAGAACCTCTTCCTTCGGAAGTTTCGTTTGGCAAGGTTGTAAGTCCTCGGAGGCTACAAGGTCTGTCGAAGAAAAAAACAAGAGAATAACAGTAATATATGTCGATAGCAGCATAACAAGAATTTAAGAAGGAAGATTACCTCTGGTGGTGGATGATCGGCATCAAAAGGAGTATACGGAGACGTTAGTGGGATCGAGTCCTCTTGGCTGAAGAAAGTGAGGCGACGGACTTCATCGAGCAGTTCTTTTTCCGACAATTCGGCAGCATTAATTCTAGTCTCATCCTTTGGACCTGAATATAACCACATTGGGCGAACCCTAGCCATGACTGGTTGGACTCGACGTTTCAGAAACACTGCCGCTACTTCTGTGCCGACCATGGTTTGCCCGTCAGCCTCCTTGATCCGAAGGAATCTGGCAAATAATTCATCGGCTGCTGTTTTTTCGTCGGGAGAGAGAACATTTTTCCAGGAATTCTTAGGCTTAGCCTCAAGGACATCGACGAAGCGAGGGAGCTGGCATTCGGGTGAAGGAGAATCCTTGATGTAGAACCACTTCAATCTCCACCCTTGCACGGACTCTCTCATCGGGAAATTGAAGTAGTTAACATCCGAACGAGCTACGAATCCTACTCCTCCGGTGACAAAAGATCCATTGCTACTGCTGTATCTCTTCACGTAAAAGATCTTCTTCCACAAACCAAAGTGGGGCTCAACGCCCAGATATGCTTCGCAGAGGGTAATGAACACAACAACGTGAAGAATCGAGTTGGGAGTGAGTTGCCACAGTTGGATTTCGTAAGTTCGCAGGAGATAGAGGAGGAATTCGTGAACAGGAAGGGAAAGGCCTCGGTACAAGAACGACAGGAACATCACGGTAAAACCGGCAGGAGGGTTAGGTCGAGAAATCGCACCTGGAAAGATTACGTTCCCCTCGTCGGAGGAGATCAGTCCCAGGCTTCGGGACCTTTTCTCGTCACGCTTGGTGACGGTCGAGGCTGTCCAATCGCCAGGCTTGGCTGATGAACTTGGTGGCACGGCGGCGCCGGAACTGGAGGAGGAGCATTGGGGGTGACCTCCTTCGCAAATCGAAGAAGATCTGGCGGCGGCACCGACGCTCGTGGAGCTGGCGGCGGCACTAGGGATTTTATTTTCACCATTGCGAGATCTGAACGAATCGGAAAGACAGTGGTGGCGGCGCAAGCTCCAGTTGCAAACAAGAAGAGCAAGAACGACGAAGAAGACGAATGGAGGAGAATAAAAGGGATTTTTTTTATCTCTTAAGGAACTTAAGGAAGGCTTCGTGTTGAATGGGCCTTTCCCCAGTTAATGATCGCGGAAATCGAGGAGGTGCCTTGTTAACCGTGTAAAGAGGAGCAGGAATCGCTTGAAAACAAGGCTGGCAGGTCGTGTCTTATCAGTCAGAATCAAGGGGACAGAAAAACGTCATCAATGACGTCATGGAGAATGATTGCATACGAAGAGATAAGAAAGTATCGAGTGATCGACTTGAGCCTATGCGCGGATTGCAAGCATCCGCACCTAGACTCGGGGGCTACTCCCATCGGCGCGCGTCGCGCACCCGATAAAATGAGGACTCGAAGGAAATAATTGACTCAAGTCTGCGCGTAATACACCCGCGCCAAGACTCGGGGGCTACTCCCATCGGGAGCGATGGATGCGCACCCGACAGAACTTTTTTCGCACTCCAGGATCATGCCCGGGGACTTGATTCTGTGTAGGGTAACGTTGTTTTGCCATCGGCAGTTAACCAACAAAAGTTGGGCACGTTATTCGGTATCCCTTGCATAAAGAAAATGTATCGGATGCACTACAAGAGGCTTGCAGGAAAAGTTTCGGCAGAAAAAGATATTCGAGTGGTACAACTTGAGTCTATGCACGGATTGCGAGCATCCGTACCTAGACTCGGGGGCTACTCCCATCGGGAGCGCTGACGCGCACCCGATAGAAGACAGAAGAAATGCAAGAACGATCAAGGAAAAGGAGTTCGGAAGAAGACATGCTTCAGTCTCTACCCGAACTATGTTCGGCTAGACACTCGGGGGCTACTGACGTGGGCATTACCCTTCGGGTAACCACTATTGCTCTACCCTATACGGCCCAGGTGGAGGCCCATGAAGGTACTCGAAGACAAGATGGGCCACTAGGACGGTGCGGTGAAAGATTACTTGAAGTACAAGACACGGAAAGAGCCGAAGAAGGAAAGATTAGAGATAGATCTATTGTAAACCTACTCGTACTCGATTAAACCTCTCGGGACCTGGCCACCTATATAAAGGCCAGGAGAGGGGCTATCGAGGACACAACCAATCTTAGCGATCTTAGCCAACAGAAGCTTAGAACTAGGTTACCCTAGCGATTAGCTATCTCGACGAGATCACAGCCGAACTATTCGGCACCCCATTGTAACACTATTTTCTTCATAATCAAGAACAGACAAGCAGGACGTAAGGGTTTTACCTCATCGAGGGCCCCGAACCTGGGTAAATCGCTCCCCCGTTTGTCTGTATCGATTCATCAGCTTGCAGGATTCCATCAACCCTAAGTCCCAATCGGAGGACATTGTCGAGGAACACCCCCGACACCCTCTGTACTGAGAGTCGCGATACGGAAAACCTTCCAGAGACGCTGCTGCCGCCAATCCCATCTCGGGGGATTCAGGAGATCGCCTCGGCACCTGGGAGAGGGGAATCATCGGAGGGCTCTACATCATCATGCCCGCCCGGATTGATGCGTGAGTAGTTCATCCTTGGACTATGGGTCCATAGCAGTAGCTAGATGGTTGTCTTCTCCGCTTGTGCTATCATTGTTTAGATCTTGTGAGCTGCCTAACATGATCAAGATCATCTATTTGTAATCCTACATGTTGTGTTTGGTGGGATCCGATGAATCTAGAATATTATGTCAAGTTGATTATCAATCTATCATATATGTGTTGTTTATGTTCTTGCATGCTCTCCGTTGCTAGTAGAGGCTCTGGCCAAGTTGATACTTGTAACTCCAAGAGGGAGTATTTATGCTCGATAGTGGGTTCATGCCTCCATTCCAACTCTCTCTATGGCTATCTCCCGAAGTTGATTGTCGACGAGCTCTGCTCGACGCCTGCTTGACGCGGAGGCTGCCTCTTTTCTTCTATTCAGGGATGTTGTCTGTTTTTCCAGCTCCCTACTCACCCGAGCAAGTTTATATTGATAGGCTTGTAATTCTTCTGCAGTAGCAGTGGTGGTCATTGGTTCTGAACCATCCATGGCTCTTGCGGCCCTATCCCATGCTGCGGGAGTTGAACTCTTACGCGAGATGAAGACCCAGCATATTTAGTGCCTAAGCCTCTTCTAAGATCAGCGGGATCGACGTATGGATTTCCCAAATCATCGAAAGCCTCTGACGTCTCTGGTTCTGCTCGGCCTGCTTCTTCAATTGCACAGATTTGATGATATTTTGAGTATTGATTTTTGTCGGGATTGGTGACACCATCATAGAGATTGGTGAAGACCTTTCCAATGGCGGCAGATTTGTCGATGAAGTTGAAGCTGTCGACGCTGTCGGAATCGCTGCTTATAAAGGAGTCCGCATACGACTCGAAGGATGTGTCGCTGAAGAGCTTGGCGAGCTTTCCGCTTGCCTTAGTGTCGATGAAGCGTGGCGACGAAAACTCTTTATCACTCGACGAAAAGTCAGAATCGACCGCTGAAAATTCCGACGGGATCGGAACTTCGAGACGATAGGATCCTTCCTTGTTGACGCTGATGCGGAGATGTACACGTCCGTTGGGAACCCCAAGAGGAAGGTATGATGCGCACAGTGGCAAGTTTTCCCTCAGTATGAAACCAAGGTTTAATCGAACCAGTAGGAGCCAAGAAGCACGTTGAAGGTTGATGGTCGCGAAATGTGATGCGGCGCAACACCAGGGATTCCGGCGCCAACTAGGAACCTGCACAACACAACCAAAGTACCCAACGAAACAGTGAGGTTGTCAATCTCACCGGCTTGCTGTAACAAAGGATTAAACGTATCGAGTGGAAGATGTTTGCAAAGAAAACAGTAAAACAAGTAGATTGTATGCTATGGAAAGAATAGGACCGGGGTCCACAGTTCACTAGAGGTGTCTCTCCCATAAGATAAAAGCATGTTGGGTGAACAAATTACAGTCGGGCAATTGACAAATAGAGAAAGGCATAATAATGCATATACATGACATGGTAAATATAGTGAGATTTAATTGGGCATTACGACAAAGTACATAGACCGCCATCCAACTGCATCTATGCCTAAAAAGTCCACCTTCAGGTTATCATCCGAACCCCCTCCAGTATTAAGTTGCAAAGCAACAGACAATTGCATTAAGTATGGTGCGTAATGTAATCAATAACTACATCCTTAGACATAGCATCAATGTTTTATCCCTAGTGGCAACAGCACATCACAACCTTAGAACTTTCTGTCACTGTCCCAGGTATCAATGAAGGCATGAACCCACTATCGAGCATAATTACTCCCTCTTGGAGTTAAGAGTAAAAACTTGGCCAGAGCCTCTACTAATAACGGAGAGCATGCAAGATCATAAACAACACATGAACAATAGATTGATAATCACCATAATCATAGTACTCTCTATCCATCGGATCCCGACAAACACAACATATAGAATTACATATAGATGATCTTGATCATGTTAGGCAGCTCACAAGATCTAACAATGAAGCACAACAAGGAGAAGACGACCATCTAGCTACTGCTATGGACCCATGGTCCAGGGGTGAACTACTCACTCATCACTCCGGAGGCGATCATGGCGATGAAGAGTCCTCCGGGAGATGAATCCCCTCTCCGGCAGGGAGGCGATCTCCGAATCCCCGAGATGGGATTCGCGGCGGCGGCGTCTCTGTAAGGTTTTCCGTATCGTGGCTCTCGGTACTGGGGGTTTCGCGACGGGAGCTTTAAGTAGGCGGAAGGTCAACGCGAGGGGCCACACGAGGGGCCCAGGGGGGGCGCGGCCAGGGCCTGGGCCGCGCCGGCCTCCCTCCTGGCCGCCTCGTGGCCCCACTTCGTTAGGTCTTCGGTCTTCTGGAAGCTTCGTGCAAAAATAGGACCCTGGGCGAAAGTTTTCCAATTCCGAGAATATTTCTTTACTAGGATTTCTGAAACCAAAAACAGAAAACAGCAACTGGCTCTTCGGCATCTTGTTAATAGGTTAGTTCAGAAAATGCATAAATATGACATATAATGTGCATAAAACATGTAGGTATCATCAATAAAGTAGCATGGAACATAAGAAATTATCGATACGTTGGAGACGTATCAGCATCCCCAAGCTTAGTTCTGCTCGTCCCGAGCAGGTAAAACGATAACAAAGATAATTTCAAGTGACATGCCATCATAATCTTGATCATACTATTTGTAAACATATGTAATGAATGCAGCGATCAAAGCAAAGGTAATGACATGAGTAAACAACTGAATCATATAGCAAAACTTTTCATGAATAGTACTTCAAGACAAGCATCAATAAGTCTTGCATAAGAGTTAACTCATAAAGCAATAAATCAAAGTAAAGGTGTTGAAGCAACACATAAGAAGATTAAGTTTCAGCGGTTGCTTTCAACTTGTAACATGTATATCTCATGGATATTGTCAACATAAAGTAATATAACAAGTGCAATATGCAAGTATGTAGGAATCAATGCACAGTTCACACAAGTGTTTGCTTCTTAAGGTGGAAGGAGATAGGTAAACTGACTCAACAATAAAAGTAAAAGAATGGTCCTTCAAAGAGGAAAGCATCGATTGCTGTATTTGTGCTAGAGCTTTTATTTTGAAAACATGAAACAATTTTGTCAACGGTAGTAATAAAGCATATGAGTTATGAAAATTATATCTTACAAGTTGCAAGCCTCACGCATAGTGTACTAATAGTGCCCGCACCTCGTCCTACTTAACTTGGACTACCGGATCTTTGCATGCCATGTTTCAACCAAGTGTCACAAAGGGGTACCTCCATGCCGCCTGTACAAAGGTCCAAGGAGAATGCTCGCATTTCGGATTTCTCGCTTTTGATTATTCTCAACTTAGACATCCATACCGGGACAACATGGACAACAGATAATGGACTCCTCTTAAATGCATAAGCATGTAGCAAAGTTATTATTCTCATATGAGATTGAGGATATATGTCCAAAACTGAAACTTCCACCATGGTTCATGGCTTTAGTTAGCGGCCCAATGTTCTTCTCTAACAATTTTGCATGCTCCAACCACTAAAATGATAGACCTTCAGACAAGACGGACATGCATAGCAACTCACATGATATTCAACAATAGTTGATGGCGTTCCCCAGAAACATGGTTATCGCACAACAAGCAACTTAATAAAATATAAAGTGCATAAGTACATATTCAATACTACGATAGTTTTTAAGGCTATTTTGTCCCATGAGCTATATATTGCAAAGGTGAATGATGGAATTTTAAAGGTAGCACTCAAGCAATTTACTTTGGAATGGCGGGTAAATACCATGTAGTAGGTAGGTATGGTGGACACAAATGGCATAGTGGTTGGCTCAAGGATTTTGGATGCATGAGAAGTATTCCCTCTCGATACAAGGTTTAGGCTAGCAAGGTTATTTGAAGCAAACTCAAGGATGAACAAGTGCAGCAAGACTCACATAAAAGACATATTGTAAACATTATAAGACTCTACACTGTCTTCCTTGTTGTTCAAAACTCAATACTAGATATTATCTAGACCTTAGAGAAACCAAATATGCAAATCAAATTTTAGCAAGCTCTATGTATTTCTTCATTAATGGGTGCAAAGCATATGATGCAAGAGCTTAAACATGAGCACAACAATTGCCAAGTATCACATTATCCAAGACATTTTTAGAATTACTACATGTAGCATTTTCCAATTCCAACCATATAACAAATTAACGAAGAAGAAACTTCGCCTTGAACATTATGAGTAAAGCCTAAGGACACATGTGTCCATATGCAACAGCGGAGCGTGTCTCTCTCCCACAAAGTGAATGCTAGGATCCATCTTATTCAAACAAAAACAAAAACGAAAACAAACCGACGCTCCAAGTAAAGAACACCAGATGTGACTGAATAAAAATATAGTTTCAGGGGAGGAACCGATGATGTTGTCGATGAAGAAGGGGATGCCTTGGGCATCCCCAAGCTTAGACGCTTGAGTCTTCTTAAAATATGCAGGGATGAACCACGGGGGCATCCCCAAGCTTAGAGCTTTCACTCCTCTTGATCTTAGTATATCATTCTCCTCTCTTGACCCTTGAAAACTTCCTTCACACCAAACTTCAAGCAAACTCATTAGAGGGTTAGTGCATCATTAATAATTCACTCATTCAGAGGTGACACAATCATTCTTTTCACTTCTGGACATTGCATAATGCTACTGGACATTAATGGATCAAAGAAATAAATCCAACATAGCAAAAGAGGCAATGCGAAATAAAAGGCAGAATCTGTCAAAAACAGAACAGTCCGTAAAGACGAATTTATAAATGGCACCAGACTTGCTCAAATGGAAAAACTCAAAACTAATGAAAGTTGCGTATATATCTGAGGATCACGCTCGTAAATTGGCAGATTTTTTCGAATTTTCTACAGAGAATTATGCCCAGATTCGTGACAGACAGCAATGCTGTTTCTGCGCAGCGATCCCAAATATAACATCAACTTTGACATAGAAACTTTACTTGGCACAAAAACATGATAAGGAGAGGTTGCTACAGTAGTAAACAACTTCCAAGACTCAATAAAACAAAAAATTGCTGTAGGTAAAAACATGGGTTGTCTCCCATAAGCGCTTTTCTTTAACGCCTTTCAGCTAGGCGCAGAAAGTGCAAATCAAGTAACATCGAGAGTAGAAGCATCAACATCATAGCTTGTTCTAATAATAGAATCAAAAGGCAACTTCATTCTCTTTCTAGGGAAGTGTTCCATACCTTTCTTGAGAGGAAATTGATATTTAATATTACCTTCCCTCATATCAATAACAGCACCAACAGTTCGAAGAAAAGGTCTTCCCAACACAATTGGACAAGATGCATTGCATTCGATATCCAAGACAACAAAATCAACGGGGACAAGGTTATTGTTAACCGTAATATGCACATTATCAATCCTCCCCAAAGGTTTCTTTTTGACATTATCAGCAAGATTAACATCCAAATAACAATTCTTTAATGGTGGCAAGTCAAGCATATCATAAATCTTTTTAGGCATAACAGAAATACTTGCACCAAGATCACATAAGGCATTACATTCAAAGTCATTGAATTTCATTTTAATGATGGGCTCCCAACCATCTTCTAACTTTCTAGGAATAGAAGTTTCAAGTTTTAGTTTCTCTTCTCTAGCTTTTATGAGAGCATTTGTAATATGTTTTGTAAAGGCTAAATTTATAGCACTAGCATTAGGACTTTTAGCAAGTTTTTGCAAGAACTTTATAACTTCAGAGATGTGGCAATCATCAAAATCTAAATCATTATGAGCTACAGCAATGGGATCATTGTTCCCAAGGTTGGAAAAAATTTCAGCAGTTTTATCACAAGCAGTTTCAGCAGTTTTAGCAATTTCAGGCAGTTTTGTACGCTTTGCACTAGGAGTAGAAACATTGCCAACACCAATTATATTACCATTGATAGTAGGAGGTGTAGCAACATGTGAAGAATTAGCATTACTAGTGGTGGTAATAGTCCAAACTTTAGCTACATTATTCTCTTTAGCTAGTTTTTCATTTTCTTCTCTATCCCACCTAGCACGCAACTCAGCCATTAATCTTATATTCTCATTAATTCTAACTTGGATGGCATTTGCTGTAGTAGTAATCTTATTATCAAGATCATTATTAGGCATAACTTTCAACTTTAAAAGATTAACATCAGAGGCAAGCCTATCAACTCTAGAAGCGATAGTATCAATTTTATCAAGCTTTTCCTCAACAGATTTGTTAAAAGCAGTTTGTGTACTAATAAATTCTTTAAGCATGGCTTCAAGACCAGAGGGTACACTTCTATTATTGTTGTAAGAATTCCCATAAGAATTACCATAACCATTACCATTAGCAGAAGGATATGGCCTATAGTTATTACCAGAGTTGTTCCTATAAGCATTGTTGTTGAAATTATTATTTTTAATGAAATTCACATCAACATTTTCTTCTTGAGCAACCAATGAAGCTAAAGGAACATTATTTGGATCAACATTAGATCTACCATTCACAAGCATAGACATAATCACATCAATCTTATCACTCAAGGAAGAGGTTTCTTCAACAGAATTTACCTTCTTACCTTGTGGAACTCTTTCCGTGTGCCATTCAGAGTAATTTATCATCATATCATCAAGAAGTTTTGTAGCCGCCCCCAATGTGATGGACATAAAAGTACCTCCAGCAGCTGAATCCAATAAATTCCGTGAAGAAAAATTTAGTCCTGCATAGAAGGTTTGGATGATCATCCAAGTAGTCAGTCCATGGGTTGGGCAATTCTTTACCAAAGTTTTCATTCTCTCCCATGCTTGAGCAACATGTTCAGTATCTAATTGTTTAAAATTCATTATGCTACTTCTCAAAGAAATAATTTTAGCGGGAGGATAATATCTACCAATAAAAGCATCCTTGCATTTAGTCCATGAATCAATACTATTCTTAGGCAAAGATAGCAACCAATCTTTAGCTCTTCCTCTTAATGAGAAAGGAAACACTTTCAATTTAATAATATCACCATCTACATCTTTATACTTTTGCATTTCACAAAGTTCAACAAAATTATTGAGATGGGCAGCAGCATCATCAGAACTAGCACCAGAAAATTGTTCTCTCATGACTAGATTTAGTAAAGCAGGTTTAATTTCAAAGAATTCTGCTGTAGTAGCAGGTGGAGCAATAGGTGTGCATAGGAAATCATTATTATTTGCATTTGTGAAGTCACACAACTTAGTATTTTCAGGGTTGGCCATTTTAGCAACAGTAAATAAAGCAAACTAGATAAAGTAAATGCAAGTAACTAATTTTTTTGTGTTTTTGATATAGCAAACAAGATAGCAAATAAAGTAAAACTAGCAACTAATTTTTTGTATTTTGATTTAGTGCAGCAAACAAAGTAGTAAATAAAATAAAGCAAGACAAAAACAAAGTAAAGAGATTGAGAAGTGGAGACTCCCCTTGCAGCGTGTCTTGATCTCCCCGGCAACGGCGCCAGAAAAAGTGCTTGATGCGCGTAGATGTACACGTCCGTTGGGAACCCCAAGAGGAAGGTATGATGCGCACAGTGGCAAGTTTTCCCTCAGTATGAAACCAAGGTTTAATCGAACCAGTAGGAGCCAAGAAGCACGTTGAAGGTTGATGGTCGCGAAATGTGATGCGGCGCAACACCAGGGATTCCGTCGCCAACTAGGAACCTGCACAACACAACCAAAGTACTTTGCCCCAACGAAACAGTGAGGTTGTCAATCTCACCGGCTTGCTGTAACAAAGGATTAAACGTATCGAGTGGAAGATGTTTGCAAAGAAAACAGTAAAACAAGTAGATTGTATGCTATGGAAAGAATAGGACCGGGGTCCACAGTTCACTAGAGGTGTCTCTCCCATAAGATAAAAGCATGTTGGGTGAACAAATTACAGTCGGGCAATTGACAAATAGAGAAAGGCATAATAATGCATATACATGACATGGTAAATATAGTGAGATTTAATTGGGCATTACGACAAAGTACATAGACCGCCATCCAACTGCATCTATGCCTAAAAAGTCCACCTTCAGGTTATCATCCGAACCCCCTCCAGTATTAAGTTGCAAAGCAACAGACAATTGCATTAAGTATGGTGCGTAATGTAATCAATAACTACATCCTTAGACATAGCATCAATGTTTTATCCCTAGTGGCACATCACAACCTTAGAACTTTCTGTCACTGTCCCAGGTATCAATGAAGGCATGAACCCACTATCGAGCATAATTACTCCCTCTTGGAGTTAAGAGTAAAAACTTGGCCAGAGCCTCTACTAATAACGGAGAGCATGCAAGATCATAAACAACACATGAACAATAGATTGATAATCACCATAATCATAGTACTCTCTATCCATCGGATCCCGACAAACACAACATATAGAATTACATATAGATGATCTTGATCATGTTAGGCAGCTCACAAGATCTAACAATGAAGCACAACAAGGAGAAGACGACCATCTAGCTACTGCTATGGACCCATGGTCCAGGGGTGAACTACTCACTCATCACTCCGGAGGCGATCATGGCGATGAAGAGTCCTCCGGGAGATGAATCCCCTCTCGGCAGGGTGCGGAGGCGATCTCAATCCCCCGAGATGGGATTCGCGGCGGCGGCGTCTCTGTAAGGTTTTCCGTATCGTGGCTCTCGGTACTGGGGGTTTCGCGACGGAGCTTTAAGTAGGCGGAAGGTCAACGCGAGGGGCCACACGAGGGGCCCGGGGCGGGCCGCGCGGCAGGGCCTGGGCCGCGCCGGCCTCCCTCCCTGGCCGCCTCGTGGCCCACTTCGTTAGGTCTTCGGTCTTGGAAGCTTCGTGCAAAAATAGGACCCTGGGCGAAAGTTTCGTCCAATTCCGAGAATATTTCTTTACTAGGATTTCTGAAACCAAAAACAAACAGCAACTGGCTCTTCGGCATCTTGTTAATAGGTTAGTTCCAGAAAATGCATAAATATGACATATAATGTGCATAAAACATGTAGGTATCATCAATAAAGTAGCATGGAACATAAGAAATTATCGATACGTTGGAGACGTATCAGACGCCAAATCATAATTCTCCGAACGTCATGATGATGGGCTCCTCCAGATAAGCACATGCATCCAAACGGGAGGGCGGGTGAGGAATAAAATCGACTAGATCAGTTTTTTCCCGTTTACCTCGATCCATCGCATTGCTAGCCACCGACGAAGTCGACGATTCTGGACGTGCCATCGAGATCAGCTCCTTGCAACCTCTAATCCCCAGACGGCGCCAATTGACAAAGGATTAATTTTTCAATGCCTACAGATTGTAGACTAGGGTTTTGCTGGAAGTAGAGGGCAAGTAGATCTCGAAGGTTTCAGCCGAAAAGTACTCGTGATTATGAAAACTAGGGTTGTTGACAATATATTCGATCCTCTTTTGTCCCTCTCCCCCTTATAGAGGGTGGAGCCGAGGGTTTCGTAATACACAAGTTACAGAGTTCGGGAGGGTTTCGTACCCAACCCGTAAGATTACAAATCTCTATCTTTCCTAATACAATCTATCTTTCCTTAACACTAAATGGGCTTCCGAATCTTCTTATTCTTCGAGTCCTGGGCCTTCACCCGGGTACCATCTTTGGAAGGCCCATTGGGGATGCCTGATACGTCTCCAACGTATCGATAATTTCTTATGTTCCATGCTACTTTATTGATGATATCTACATGTTTTATGCACATTATATGTCGTATTTACGCATTTTCGGAACTAACCTATTAACAAGATGATGCCAGTTCCTGATGTGTTTTTGGTTTCAGAAATCCTAGTAACGAAATATCTCGGAATTGGACGAAATCAACACCCATGTTCCTATTTTGCCGGAAGCATCGGGAGCAGGAGCGCGGAGGGGGCCTGTGGCCCGGATGCGGTGGGCGGCGGGGCCGCGCCACCCTATGGTGTCGTCGCCCCTTCGCCCCTCCGACTCCGCCTCTTCGCCTATTTAAAGGTCCCGACCTAAAACGCGATACGGAGGAAGCCACGGTACGCGAAACCTTCCAGCCGCCGCCATCGCGAAGCCAAGATCGGGGACAGGAGTCTGTTCGGCACCCTGGGACGGGGAAGTGCCCGGAAGGCTTCTCCATCGACACCGCGCCATCTCCACCGCCATCTTCATCACGCTGCTGCTCCCATGAGGAGGGAGTAGTTCTCCATCGAGCTCTCCAGAGGCCGGTAGCTATGTGGTTCATCTCTCTCCTATGTACTTCAATACAATAATCTCATGAGCTGCCTTACATGATTGAGATTCATATGAGTTTTGTATCACTATTCATCTATGTGCTACTCTAGTGATGTTATTAAAGTACTCTATTCCTCCTCCACGTGTGTAAAGGTGACAGTGTGTGCACCGTGTGAGTACTTGGCGTAGGCTATGATTGTGATCTCTTGTAGATTATGAAGTTAACTATTGCTATGATATATTGATGTGATCTATTCCTCCTACATATGCATGAAGGTGACAGTGTGCATGCTATGTTAGTACTTGGTTTAGTCTTTTGATCTATCTTACACTATAAGGTTACTAAAATATGAACATTAATTGTGGAGCTTGTTAACTCCGGCATTGAGGGTTCGTGTAATCCTACGCAATGTGTTCATCATCCAACAAAAGTGTAGAGTATGCATTTATCTATTCTGTTATGTGATCAATGTTGAGAGTGTCCACTAGTGAAAGTCTAATCCCTAGGCCTTGTTCCTAAATACTGCTATCGCTGCTTGTTCTTGTTTTCTGAGTTACTACTGCTGCGTTACTACTGCATGTTTACTTCCCGCAATATTACTACCATCAACTGCACGCCAGCAAGCACTTTTCTGGCGCCGTACTCTGCTCATATTCATTCATACCACTTGTATTTCACTATCTCTTCGCCGAACTAGTGCACCTATTAGGTGTGTTGGGGACACAAGAGACTTCTTGCTTTGTGGTTGCGGGGTTGCTTGAGAGGGATATCTTTGACCTCTTCCTCCCTGAGTTCGATAAACCTTGGGTAATCCACTTAAGGGAAACTTGCTGCTGTTCTACAAACCTCTGCTCTTGGAGGCCCAACACTGTCTACAAGAATAGAAGCACCCGTAGACATCAAGCACTTTTCTGGCGCCGTTGCCGGGGAGGGAAGGTAAACGGCACTCACACATTGGCAAGCCCGGCAACTAAGCACTTTTCCTCCCTCGTCAACTACGCGCCAAGCACTTTTCTGGCGCCGTTGCCGGGGAGGAAAGGTAAAAGGCACTCATACTTCGGTTCCAGGTAACAGTACTTTTCTGGCGCCATTGTGTGTGTGCTCGAAGCTATTTCCTTTAGACTCTGCAATTGCGACATTTGGTTTCTTGTTTACACTAGTTAGGCATAATGGACAACAATGACCTTTTTATTCTATTTCCTGATTTAAGACATGGATGGTTTGATGCGAAAATTAAAAAAACCATGGAACATATTAATATGAATGCTTTGAACACCATTGTTGTTAATGCTATGGAAAATTCTAAGCTTGGGGAAGCTGGTTTTGATGAGCATGATATTTTTAGTCCCCCAAGCATTGAGGAGAAAATTTACTTTGATGATACTTTGCCTCCCATTTATGATGATTATAATGATAGTAGTCTTTTGTTACCACCTGTTATGGAGGATAAATTTGATTATGATTACAATATACCTCCTATATTTGATAGCTACTTTGTTGAATTTGCTCCCACTACAATTAATAAGAATGACTATGCTTATGTTGGGAGTAGTAATTATTTTATGCATGAGACTCATGATAAGAATGCTTTATGTGATAGTTATATTGTTGAGTTTGCTCATGATGCTACTGAAAGTTATGAGAGAGGAAAATATGGTTGTAGAAATTTTCATGTTACTAAAATGCCTCTCTATGTGCTGAAATTTTTGAAGCTACACTTGTTTTATCTTCCTATGCTTGTTACTTTGCTCTTCATGAACTTGTTTATTTACAAGATTCCTATGCATAGGAAGCATGTTAGGCTTAAATGTGTTTTGAATTTGCTTCTTGATGCTCTCTTTTGCTTCAACTTCTATTTCTTGCGAGTGCATCATTAAAACTGCTGAGCCCATCTTAATGGCTATAAAGAAAGAACTTCTTGGGAGATAACCCATGTGTTTTTTTACTACAGTACTTTGTTTTATATTTGAGTCTTGGAAGTTGTTTACTACTGTAGCAACCTCTCCTTATCATGTTTTTGTGCCAAGTAAAGTTTCTATGTTAAAGTTGATGTTATATTTGGGATCGCTGCGCAGAAACAGCATTGCTGTCTGTCACGAATCTGGGCACAGTTCTCTGTAGAAAATTCGAAAAAATCTGCCAATTTACGAGCGTGATCCTCAGATATGTACGCAACTTTCATTAGTTTTGAGTTTTTCCATTTGAGCAAGTCTGGTGCCATCTTTAAATTCGTCTTTACGGACTGTTTTTGACAGATTCTGCCTTTTATTTCACATTGCCTCTTTGCTATGTTGGATTCATTTCTTTGATCCATTAATGTCCAGTAGCTTTATGCAATGTCCAGAAGTGTAAGGAATGATTGTGTCACCTCTGAATGTGTGAATTATTAATTGTGCACTAACCCTCTAATGAGTTTGCTTGAAGTTTGGTGTGAAGGAAGTTTTCAAGGGTCAAGAGAGGAGGATGATATACTACGATCAAGAAGAATGAAAAGTCTAAGCTTGGGGATGCCCAGTGGTTCATCCCTGCATACTTTAAGAAGACCCAAGCATCTAAGCTTGGGGATGTCCAAGGCATCCTCTTCTTCATCGACAAAGTATCAGGTTTCTTCTCTTGAAACTATATTTTTATTCGGTCACATCTTATGTACTTTACTTGGAGCGTCTGTATGTTTTTGTTTTTGTTTTTGTTTGAATAAATGATTGTTTGGGAGAGAGACACGCTCCGCTGGTTCGTATGAACACATGTGTTCTTAGCTTTTAATTTTCATGGCGAAGGTTGAAACTGCTTTGTTAATTGTTATATGGTTGGAAACGGGAAATGCTACATGAAGTAATTGGTATAATGTCTTGAATAATGTGATACTTGGCAATTGTTGTGCTCATATAGATCTTGTTTAAGCTCTTGCATCATGTACCTAGTACCCATTAATGAATAATTACATAGAGCTTGTTAAAATTTAGTTTGCATGATTGGTCTCTCTAAGTCTAGATATTTTCTGGTTGAGGTGTTTGAACAACAAGGAGACGATGTAAAGTCTTATAATGCTTACAATATGTTTATATGTGAGTCTTGCTGCACCATTTTATACTTGAGTTTGCTTCAAATAACCTTGCTAGCCTAAACCTTGTATCGAGAGGGAATACTTCTCATGCATCCAAATACTTGAGCCAATATTCATGCCATTTGTGTCCACCATACCTACCTACTACATGGTATTTCTCCGCCATTCCAAAGTAAATTGCTTGAGTGCTACCTTTAAACAAATTCAAAAGTTATTACCTCTTATTTGTGTCAATGTTTTATAGCTCATGATGAAGTATGTGGTGTTTATCTTTCAATCTTGTTGGGCAACTTTCACCAATGGACTAGTGGCTTCATCCGCTTATCCAATAATTTTGCAAAAAGAGCTGGCAATGGGATTCCCAGTCCCAAATTAATTAACAAAAATAGACACTCCTCCATGGTATGTGATTGTTGGACGGCACCCGAAGGATTCGGTTAGCCATGGCTTGAGAAAGCAAAGGTGGGGAGGAGTGTCATCATAATAAAACTAAAATTAAAAGGCACTCCTTCATGGTATGAGATTGTTGGCAGGCACCCGAGGATTCGGTTAGCCATGGTTTGTGAAAGAAAGGTTGGAAGGAGTGCCACCCAAAAATAAAATAAAATGGGAGCCGCTCTTTGAAGGTTTGTCTGGCAAGGGGGTTAGAGTACCGCTACCATTCGTTGACAACAACAAACACCCCTCAAAACTTTACTTTTATGCTCTCTATATGTTTTCAAAATCAAAGCTCTAGCACAAATATAGCAATCGATGCTTTCCTCTTTGAAGGACCATTCTTTTACTTTATTGTTGAGTCAGTTTACCTATTCTTTCTATCTTAGAAGCAAACACTTGTGTGAACTGTGTGCATTGATTCTTACATGTTTACCTATTGCACTTGTTATATTACTTTGTGTTGACAATTATCCACGAGATATACATGTTAAAGTTGAAAGCAACCGCTGAAACTTATATCTTCCTTTGTGTTGTTTCAAAGCTTTATACTAAGAATTTATTGCTTATGAGTTAACTCTTATGCAAGACTTATTGATGCTTGTCTTGAAAGTATTATTCATGAAAAGTCTTTGTTATATGATTCATTTGTTTACTCATTATCTTCATCATTGCTTCGAATCTCTGCATTCATCTCATGTGCTTTACAATAGTATGATCAAGGTTATGATGGCATGTCACTTCAGAAATTATCTTTGTTATCGTTTTACCTCGGGACGAGCAGAACTAAGCTTGGGGATGCGATACGTCTCCAACGTATCGATAATTTCTTATGTTCCATGCTACTTTATTGATGATATCTACATGTTTTATGCACATTATATGTCGTATTTACGCATTTTCTGGAACTAACCTATTAACAAGATGCCGAAGTGCCAGTTCCTGTTTCTGTTTTTGGTTTCGAAATCCTAGTAACGAAATATTCGAATTGGACGAAATCAACGCCCGGGTTCCTATTTTGCCGGAAGCATCAGGAGAGCCGCCGGAGGGGCCTGTGGGCCCAGGATGATAGGGTGGCGCGGCGAGGCTGGGCCGCGCCACCCTATGGTGTCGTCGCCCCTTCGCCTCCGACTCCGCCTCTTCGCCTATTTAAAGGTCCCGACCTAAAACGAGAGGAAGCCACGGTACGCGAAACCTTCCCGAGCCGCCGCCATCGCGAAGCCAAGATGCGGGGGACAGGAGTCTCCGGCACCTGGGGACGGGAAGTGCCCCGGAAGGCTTCTCCATCGACACCGTCTCCACCGCCATCTTCATCAACGCTGCTGCTCCCATGAGGAGGAGTAGTTCTCCATCGAGGCTCGGGGGTACCGGTAGCTATGTGGTTCATCTCTCTCCTATGTACTTCAATACAATAATCTCATGAGCTGCCTTACATGATTGAGATTCATATGAGTTTTGTATCACTATTCATCTATGTGCTACTCTAGTGATGTTATTAAAGTACTCTATTCCTCCTCCACGTGTGTAAAGGTGACAGTGTGTGCACCGTGTGAGTACTTGGCGTAGGCTATGATTGTGATCTCTTGTAGATTATGAAGTTAACTATTGCTATGATATATTGATGTGATCTATTCCTCCTACATATGCATGAAGGTGACAGTGTGCATGCTATGTTAGTACTTGGTTTAGTCTTTTGATCTATCTTACACTATAAGGTTACTAAAATATGAACATTAATTGTGGAGCTTGTTAACTCCGGCATTGAGGGTTCGTGTAATCCTACGCAATGTGTTCATCATCCAACAAAAGTGTAGAGTATGCATTTATCTATTCTTATGTGATCAATGTTGAGAGTGTCCACTAGTGAAAGTCTAATCCCTAGGCCTTGTTCCTAAATGCTATCGCTGCTTATTCTTGTTTTGAGTTACTCTGCTGCGTTACTGCATGTTTACTTCCCGCAATATTACTACCATCAACTGCACGCCAGCAAGCACTTTTGGCGCCGTACTACTGCTCATATTCATTCATACCACTTGTATTTCACTATCTCTTCGCCGAACTAGTGCACCTATTAGGTGTGTTGGGGACACAAGAGACTTCTTGCTTTGTGGTTGCGGGGTTGCTTGAGAGGGATATCTTTGACCTCTTCCTCCCTGAGTTCGATAAACCTTGGGTAATCCACTTAAGGGAAACTTGCTGCTGTTCTACAAACCTCTGCTCTTGGAGGCCCAACACTGTCTACAAGAATAGAAGCACCCGTAGACATCAATGCCTATGTCAGTTCATGCCTCCATTTAATCTGGGACAGTGACAGAAAGTTCTAAGGTTGTGAATGTGCTGTTGCTACTAGGGATAAAACATCGATGCTTTGTCTAAGGATATTTTTGTTGATTACATTACGCACCATACTTAATGCAATTATCTGTTGTTTACAACTTAATTTGGTGAGGATGCTAACCCGAAGGTGGATTATTTAGGCATAGATGCATGGATAGCGGTCTATGTACTTTGTCGTAATGC
Source organism: Lolium multiflorum (assembly GCA_030979885.1). Taxonomy (NCBI): domain Eukaryota; kingdom Viridiplantae; phylum Streptophyta; class Magnoliopsida; order Poales; family Poaceae; genus Lolium; species Lolium multiflorum. The sequence goes on from CM061747.1 coordinate 156,238,531, forward strand.
CCTAATTAAATCTCATAGTAATCATCATTGATATGTATTGAATCTTTATTTGCCAATTGTAATTTGTTCACCCACATGTTAGTTATCTTATTGGAGGGACACCACTAGTGAACTGTGGACCCCGGTCCATTCTTTTACATCTGAATACAATCTAATCATTGTTCTTTACTGTTCTTTGCAAACAAACACCATCTTCCACTCGATACGCTTAATCCTTTGTTTTCAGCAAGCGGTGAGATTGACAACCTCACTGTTACGTTGGAGCAAAGTATCTTGATTGTGTTGTGCAGGTTCCACGTTGGCGCCGGTTTCAGTGTTGCGCCGCACTACACTCCTCCACCAACAACCTTCACGTGCTTCTTGGCTCCTACTGGTTCGATAACCTTGATTTCATACTGAGGGAAACTTGCTGCTGTGCGCATCACACCTTCCTCTTGGGGTTCCCAACGGACGTGTACATCACGCGCATCAAGCGGATTGATCTTCGCTGGAGCCGGTGATGGTCTTCTCCCTCTTCAGATATGATCTCTTTTGTTCTAGGTCGAATGGTGGCTGCTGTGTTGCGTTTCTTCTGTTGTTCCCTTCACGAAAAGGTTTTCCTTGATATGGGGAAGGTGGCGGCGCAAAGTACGGCCGGCCGGTACGGTCGCCCCCGCCCGTACGGGTGCCCGCTAAACCTTCTGCTGCGCCTGGATGGAATAGGCCTCAAAAGGAAATCTCTTTATTTTGTTGCAATCATCTTATAAATATCCTCAAATCCTCCATAAATGACGGTTTCTTGAAATACATAATTCACAACAACTCTTCGCCTGGATTGGGATATTAACATTAGTTGAAACACAAAATCGAATGAAAAACCAAGTGATGGGTGGTGGAGAATCCTTAGTAAAAAGCATCGAAATTTGGAGCTATCAGGCAGCCACCCCGACTGCAGACTGTCGTATTTGCTTCGGAAGGAAGGCCTTGAGCATAGTCTCGCCTTCAAGCGTTGGGCTCGTGGGAGATGTTTTCAGTGCTTCGAGCATGACCAACATGTCAGCACATGCCGTGATCCCTTCAGATGTATCTGATGTCATCGCCCCGATCATCGTGAGTGTTTCTACCGTGCGCGCTTTCTCGCCGCTCGTTCTCGCTCTTCGGGCGATCGTGCTCGTTCTCCGGACGCATGTGCTCCTTGCCAGCGGAGCTACTCGAGGTCGTGCCCCGCTTGTTGTCTCCTACAACATCGCAACCAAGGTCCTCCCCAAGGTGTTGAGAGGACTTCAATCTCAACTCAACTTTGAACTCTTGCTTTCACTGCCAATTTGCCTTGTTGCGCACGGAGCTTGATCAGTTGGTTGCTAACCGCGTCGAGGAGGTGTCTCGACCCCTTCGTGAAGAGGTGGCAAGGCTCAAGCTGTTGTTGGCACCCGTTAGTGATTCTTTGGAGCGGATGGAGGCTTGTTCTCCTGGTGGGCAGGAGCTCGCCACCGTGCAGGCTTCGCTTCCACTTGGATCCATTGAGCAGATGCCATCTGTTGTTGAGGAAGATCATCTCTACAGTTGATTCTCTCTCCGTGGCGGTCCCGACCAGTTGTCGCAACCTGTCGTATCGACCGCCTCTTAGAATAAGGGAATAGATGGGATCTTGGCTCCGGTGCTGCAGATCACGTCTGGCCTTGGTTTTGGTAAGAGTGGCGATGTTGATGTTGATGCTGCAATCTCTCCCTCCCTTGAGTCCAGTAGGCATGTGGTTCTTATTGATGCAAAAGTGCTTGAAAGCTAGAGAGGTTTGCGATTTTCTTGCCACCTATGCTGGATCCGCGGTTGATTGATGGGTGACCCCAGTGTCATGGCTATCTTTGTCGACGCGGTGTTGGAGTGTCGTGTTTGGAGTGTTCGTTCGTGTCGCTTTGTGATCTCTTGCGTTGGCTACAGTGGGTGCGGCCTTGTTGTTCGGATTTCTGATAGGCTTGGTTGTGGGCGTGTGTAGGTGTGATGTTGATATGGGCTTAACCCTGTTGTTGTATGTTTTCGCCTAGTTTTTTCCTAAAAAGCTCTCTTTTTCTTAATTAATGAATAAGGTAAATATTTTGCTTCCGTTCCAAAAAACTATAGTTGCTAAATACATGCAGTGGCTTTGAAATAAAGTTCAAGTTGCCAAGTGAGAACATACACGTGTACATATGCAAGCTCGAAAATAACTATGTGGCAATGAATTGTTGCCACTCAAGGCCATGCCATATATGTGATACAACGACGTTGTTTAGATGCTATGCAACTTTTGGTTGGACATGCAATCTGGTTAACTTAGGTGATGTTTATTTGGTTTTCTTAGCTTTTCAGTGAAAAACCAAACAAATTCAGAAAAACGGGTGGATTTGAGAGGTGGCCTTGCCAAAGCCAAAGCATTGTATATGCAAAGATGGGAAATCACGTCTTGAGGTGCTTTGGGGTGCTTCCCGTATCTTTCCCTTAAAGAGCCAAACATTTTTTTTTTGACTTGCCCATATCATTCAAGTGTATTTACATTGGGTGCCACCGCTGAGTGGAATCAAGTTTTTTCTGTACTACTCTAGCCCGAATTCTTTTTTCTCTAGGGTTTACCCCAAATATCGCCCGCGCCGTCACCCGCATAGGCTGCTATCGCCACTCCTGCCGGCCGCCAGCGACCCTCTACCATCTCCATCCTCGACCGTTCTACCAGTTAAGTTACCAAACAATAAAACTTGAAAAAGCAGCTTTCGCTGCACAACAGTTTTTCTGCATAGCCAGCCGTCAACCACAGCCCAAATAAACACGCCCTTAGAGTATTCAACATTTCAACATATCGGAAGCCAGAGTATTCGAATGCAAGTTACTAGTATTAAAGTGGAGTATAAAATAAGGAATGCTACGATATACGTACAATTCAAATCATCAAATGGTTTGGTGGCCAAAATTCGTGAATTTTAGCGAAATCGAGCCCTTCGTCGTGGACTCCTGGTTGCTCGTCGTCCCTGCACCGCTCCAAGAAAAACCCCACTACCACGTCTCGCACAACCTAGAAACCCTCTCCATCTCTCCCCGACCAGCGGCAGGAGGCGGCCACGCCTCAGTCCATCCAGGAGCGCTTCCACGACGTCGCAGCCCGCCGGGATGGCGGCCGCGGCGGCGGCGGCCTCCGACGAAACCCTAGCCGCCGTCTTCGCCCAGCTCAAGCCCCACACCACCGCGCTCCTCGGCGTCCTCCGCAGCGGCGGCCCCGCCACCAACTCCGCCGCCGCCTCCTCCCTCCGGGCCATGGCCGCCCTCCTCCGCTCCGCCCCCGCCCCTGCCGTGCAGCTCTGCTTCGAGTATGTATACATCCCCTCCTCCCCCCCCTCCGCCGCTTGATGAATAAAGATGGTAATTTTGTGTGTGTGCGTGCTTCTCTGGTTCGTGATCTAATCTTGGTGCCACGTGCTTTTCTCTAGATATACGGTGTTTCCATTGCTCATGCTCCTGGATGCAGCGGTGCTGTGCAGGAAGGAAGGCAAGGCAGCCGGGCAGGGCGTCGGGGAGTCCGACATCACTGATGCCGTTGCTGAAGGCGGGCTCGCCTGCCTTGAGATTCTCCTCTCCAAATGCCGCCTCACCTCAGTCAATCAGGTGATTAACTCCGCTAACCTGAATCTGCACTGTAGTCTAGTCTCTACTCTCTAGGATCCTAACTAGAACCTGCGAAGTAGCTGCCTACTAAGACTTTGTTTTGGAAATTTTATTGTCGAACAACTATGGACTATATGGAACAAACTATCTTTGCTCTTTAAGCACATGTTGGGTAGATCACTTTTCCAGATATGTCATGTATTTTTGTTTGCTGTGCTAGATGGCTACGTTACTGAAGAAGTTGACTCCTGGGGCGATGCTTTCGCCCACGGAGGCTTCAGAGGAATTCCGCCTAGGCATCATTAGATGTTTCAGAGCCATGATTCTGCAGGTACAACCATGCTCGGATAAGTCCTGTTCGTGTAAGCAAGCAACTGTATTGCCTACAACCCCGGCCATTATAAGTTCGGAAGTTTGTAGTGTGGCTCACCAAAAGCACTCTGCAAAACAAGATGAGTGCCTGCTTGCATTCCTGCAATCTCAGTATGCTTCAGCTGCTGTGGGGCACTGGCTTTCACTTCTTCTTCAGGTATAGTATTTGTTCCTGAATTTGCGAATGGAACTTCTCTTTTCTACTGTCACTTGTTCTTTTGTTGATATATATTATTTGTGCACACACGTTCTGTAAGATGTTATCATGTGCTCGTAAGATGGTGCTCTAATTTGGTATGTTTTCATATGGAAGTCGTCAGATATTGAGGCATCAAGAGGTCACCGAGGCAGTGGAGGTCTTAGAAAGGAGTCATTGCTTGCATTGCGCATTCTTATTGCCAAGGTGAGGTTTTCTGTGTTACATCAGCGGTTTGCTAGATGAGAAATTTCTAATGTGTTCAGTCAGAAATGATTAATCATTTATTAACCAAAACCCCACCTTGCTAGTATTTATCCCCCAAAAGCCCCACTGCCAAATTTATTTCATGAAAAGATAAAGGTACAAAAACTGAGGCAATGTGACATGGTTAGCATTGGCATAGGATACGTGTCAGCGTTACAATGTTTGCTCATTTGAAACAAAAAGAATGGGGTATGTTGAACAGTGTAAGACATATCTAATTTTAGAGATGATTTAAATGTCCTGGATACTCTGATTGCAACAGTAAGAGTCAGCATCACCTTTGTGTTTTGCATATCTGTATCATTCCTGTGGGCATGGTTCCTCTTTGCGTAGAAGGAAGGTTGAGTGTTATTTTTAGCATGGTTCCTGTTGAGATTTTTTTTGTTATTTATGTGGACAATTTAGTAAAGTTGTCTTTCTTGTTTAGGTAGGTTCTGCCGACGCACTTGCTTTTTTCCTGCCTGGTATCGTCAGTCGTCTTGGAAAGCTTCTCTACACATCCAAGACTATGATTAGTGGTGCTGCTGGGAGTGCTTTGAGCATTGAGCAAGCCGTTCTTGGATTGACCGAGGCTTTGATGATAGTCCTATGTGACAAGGAAAATTTAAGCGCACTTGATATGCCTAGCGACAATAGTTCTACCCGTTTTTCTGGTGGTTCAAGTGACCATGTATTGCAGAAGCTTCGCCAATTGCCAACGAAAAATGAATCTATACAGATAGGCAATGCTGAAACTACGGAAGGCACTATCTCTGATGTCAGCAAGAACTCTGCTGATAGAAGATCATTGCATGTAAAACGTACAAGAAAATGGCTTGAGGAAACGACTAGTAATATTGATAAGTTGTTCTCAGCCACATTTCCACATGTATGTTTACCCCCTCCCCCGCCCCCTCCACACCACCTGTGCATATTGTATGTTAGTCACCCTTGTAAGCCAGTTTAATATTGTATCATTCTTCCAGCTTTCTATTCATCCATCTGAGAAAGTAAGGAGGTCGGTGGTTAATGGTGTAAGGGGGCTGTTGTCTAGTTGCAGCTACACATTAACGAGAAGCAAGATGTTACTGGTGGTAAGTTTTAAATTCTAATTTTTCCTGTCACTTGTGAAAAGCATAATAAAATGCTGGATCTGTAGTTGTACTCACAAGTTCTAAAACTTTGCCATCACTATGCAACATGTCTTTCGAAATTCATACACCATGTGTGCATTCTTATCTTCGGCCCAGACACCCCTCAAAACAGACAACAACAACAACATCAAAGCCTTTTTCCCAAGCAAGTTGGGGTAGGCTAGATATGAAACCCAATAGAAACCCCACAAAAAAGAAAACAACTATATTTGGCTCAGCTAGCATTCTCCACATACTTGACTGGAAGCTCTATTTATTTTAACTTCACAAATGTAATATCAGGAGTGCTTATGTGTTCTAGCATGCGATGATACGGCAGCTGTGTCCGAGGCTGCGCAAGATTCTCTTGATCATCTTTTTATGAAGGGTCAGAGTTTTCTGTCTGAAAATGAAGTTTCTGATATATTTACCAGGTTTGTGTTATTTATTTGCTAGAAACAACATAGTTTACAGTGGAATCAAAGTTCTCAACTTCTTTCATGTGAAACAGACTGCTTGAAAAGTTACCACAATTGGTACTTGGAAGTGAGGAGATCACTGCACTTTCGCATGCTAGGAAACTCTTGGCTCTAACTTTCTATGCCGGCCCTCAGTTTCTGATAAATCATCTTCATCGCTCTCCTGTAAGTTCCTCACATTCCTTTCTTTATATCAATGACTCTTCGGTTGACTTTTGACTTGATTTTGATTGCACTGACAGGTTGCTGCTGCTCGCTTCTTTGATTGTTTGGGTTTATGCATTAGTCATGGCTCGCAGTTTTCTGGTTCCATGGATAAGCTAATTGTATCGAAGCCACTATCTGTTGGGTATCTGTATTCAGTTGCTGAGTTAAAGAGTGGTGCCTATCCTAAATATATAAGTCATAGTTCTCAGCATGCTACATCTTCATCCATAGCCCCAAAGATATCTGTTCTGCGAGATGATGGTTCATCAAATGCACATGGTACAGTTGAGTATGAGCTCCCTCATGTACCTCCGTGGTTTGTTCATGCAAGTAGCCAAAGGCTATACTTTGCTCTGGCTGGAATGGTTAGGCTTGTTGGTCTATCAACAGTCTCAGGTAATTTGTCAACTATTTTGAATGCTTGCCAGATTTAGGAGCTGGGTCCTGCTTGCTGGCTGTTACAGCGATAATTTATTACACTGGAGTCTTGACTTTTCATGTTTTGTTGCTTATGATGTTGCCAGGGCAAGGAACCAACACATCTTTATCTGTTTTTGTTGATATTCTCCTCAATCAGTTCCGGAGGTTGAGCACTGAGCTGCGCGCCAAAGACACTCAGAGATATGGTGTGCAGAGGTGGTACATGAAGAGTGATTCTGGACAAATACTACGCCAGGCAAGCGCTGCTGTTTGCATGCTCAATGAGCTCATATATGGTCTGTCAGATCAGTCTCTCTGTATATGTTTACAGTTATTCAACAGGAGTTCAGCACAAGTGGTACCTGGTCAAAATGATAAAACTTCATCTGCTGGACATAGAGGAGTTACTGATAGCAGAGTAGTTTGGAAGATAAGTGAGGAAATGGGAACTAAAGATGACATTGTTCACTGTATTGGCAGTATTCTACATGAGTATATGTCTCCAGAAGTATGGGATCTTCCAACAGAACAGAACTCTGAGCTATGCCTGGGAGAAATCAGTCTTCCATTGCATTTATTCCGTGATACCACTGCTCTGCAACAAGTAATTATGCATCGCTGCACTTCGTCAATATATTTGTTAAAGTTCTTTCGCTGCTTGTTCCAATTTCAACTGCATTTCAAGCTTTGTTCTGCATCAGGTAATGCTTGATGGGATTGGAGTCTTTGGTATCATCCTTGGTCAAGATTTTGCACGTAGTGGGTTTATGCACTCTTCACTTTATCTTCTACTCCGGAAACTTATCAGCTCAAGTGCACAGATTAGAATTGCGTCAGATGCTGTCTTAAGAACACTTGCTACTTCTGGTGGTTACTCTACGGTAATTCATTGCCTTATTTCATTCAAGATTCTGCTACCGTTATCATTAGAATTTCCATTTATGCTTTTCGTCGTGTGCAGGTTGGCCAATTTGTTGTGGCGAATGCCGATTACATTGTTGACTCTCTTTGCAGACAATTGCGCCACCTAGACCTCAACCCCCATGTTCCTGATATTCTTGCGTCCATGCTGTCTTATATTGGTGCTTCTCGTGACATTTTACCATTTTTGGAAGAACCGGTATGATAACGATGGTTATGAATCTTTCCCATTTTTCTTGTCTTTTACATGGCCTAGTGCTACTGTACTCTGCATATAAGGCCGTATACAATGCAAGATGCTTAGAGGAGGGTTCTTACAAAAATAAAACAACCTTTTCCTTAAGCACTAGTGCTTATTTGTATAGGAGAGGTGCTTAGTTAGGCTTCTCTCTAATATAAATAAGCACCAATGCTTAAAATAAAAACCAGTTTATTTTTCTAAGCACTTCCCTATGCACCTCCCATTGTACATGCCCTAAGAAGATTGCGTTGTGAAGCATCTGTAGTTGCTAATTAGTCAAATCGATTGGCACTGAAATGCTCTCAAAGTCGTGGCACTTATCCTTTGGGGATCACTTTCCTTTTTGATCATACTAAGAGGACATGGTGCTCATAAGAAAGTAAAGGAGAAGTGGTGACCTTTAATCAAAACAAAGCAAGATTCTCTTCTAATGATTGAAGGAAATTCCATGTGTTAAATCTCATTGCAATACATGTAATTCTACAGATGCGGGCAGTTTCTTCAGAGCTGGAGGTTCTTGGTAGGCATGATCACCCACATCTAACTGTTCCTTTTCTGAAGGTATTGTGATTTACAGTTACAAATTTTGATATCCTGTGATGGCTGCTTGATTATTTTACTAAAACAGTATTTACATTTCCAGCACATGTATATGGTTTTATCCGGGGTTTCAAGTTTGAATTACTGGTCTTACCATTTTAACTATCCAATGCTACTGGCAAGGTTTTAAGTCTCTCTTAAGGCTGTTCATCAACAGTTCTTAAAACCAATTAAACAGTGTAGGGAAGTGCATGCAGCTGTTCTGTGTAGGGGATGGTGTCTTTAGGACACTTCTAGTTTTCACTCCTCATGTCATGGACAAGGGTTTGATAGTCTTTCTATGGTTTGCGTTATCTCGATTATTGAGTCAGCAAGTTAGAGTACGGTAATACTAGTACATTCCACATATATACATTGTCAGTTATAATTGGGCTACCATCTAATGTGTAGGAGGTGATGATAGCTAAATGGTCAAACGGATAGTGGCACAAAGTGACTACTAACCCTCCATCCAAAAATATAAGGCATATACGTTTAGTCAAAAGTCAACATCTTCTAAGTTTGACCAAGTTTATACAAAAAATATATGAACATCTAGAATACTAAATCAATATCAATAGATTCACCATAAATTATATTTTTCTCAATATGTCGATTCAATATTGTAGATCTGATATTTTTTCCGTGAATATTTGGTCAAAGTTAGTAGGGTAATAGGGTTAGACTTTTGACTAACCTTATACGCCTTATATTTGGGACAGAGGTAGTACTACTACCTCTGTTCCAAATTAAGTATCGCAGGTTTGGTCAAATTTGGTCTAGATACGGTGCGTTTTATCGTAGGTTCGCTCATTTTGGAAAAAGTTGTGACACTTAATTTGGAACGGATGGAGTATGTTCTTTTTATTGGCATCCAAGCAGTGAAATTAGAATCTCACTATGGCTGTTTTTCTTCTGATAGAGTATACAAGTATGTCTTTTGTCTACAAATTTTGTATAAATTTCCATATCAATTAAAGCCAAATGTTTAGCTCTGATTTTGTTCATCTCTTGTAGTACTACTGTTGTGTGCATTGGTGCATGCATAATTCAGGACCACCTGTTTACTTTCTTTTCATCTCTTCCTTTAGTCATGTTTTGCTTATACACGTTTCACTGAGCATATTCTTTTTTATTTTGGGTTTCTCTAGGCAGTTTCTGAGATTGCTAAGGCATGTAGTCACGAATCTATTAGTTTACCAGATGAGGTGCAATCATTTTATGTGAAGGTCAGAACAGAAGGTCAAGCAGTCCAAAATTCGGTAGAGAAGAGAAGAGAAACTAGTGTAACGGCTGGTAATAGTTTGACATGACCCAATTTTGTTTGTCTGCATCTTCTACAGCAGCAGTTCATCTCTATTTTTCCTTCTCCATACCATCATGTTCATGTTCCCCAGAAAAAAAAAGGGTTTAGATGGTTACTTTGTTCATGAACCCTTATTCATGTAGTTGCTGTAGTTGCTGTCTCATAATCTATTTTTGTGGTTCCACCAGAAGCAACGGATGTTGATGCTCAACCTGAATTTCTTTGTTTGGAATACTGGGAGGATTTACTTTGCAAGCTAAATGATATGAGAAGATACAGAAGAATAGTTGGATCTCTTGTTGGGTCTTGCTTATATGCTTCCACCCCACTTCTCTCCTCGACCAAGGAATCAGCATGTCTCGTGGCCCTTGACATTGTGGAGGTATTTTTTTCTTTCTTTTTCTGATTATGACAGTGCATTGTGACAAGTGTAGTTTCTGATTCCATTTCATAGGATATTTGTGGGGACATTTATAGGTTTCTTTGTTTTACCATGTATTTTGCTGACCACTTTGTTTGGCACTATCTTTTGGTCATCTTTTGTAATGGCATCCTGCATACCAGTCGCATATATGCATTTTCATTTGTTTTTAGGATTAATAGAACTGAGCATACACTCCATTTGACTGCTTTTGAAAACTTGCTACCTTATTTTACTTGGTAGCATAGTTCTTAGATGTCATTCTGTTGGTCAATTAGTATATATTGAATAAAAGCAAAACAAATACAATGCATTCAGCGATTCATGGACAAACAAAAGTTGCTTGGAGACTTCTTTCACATCCTGACAATGAAATTTTCTCTGGCATTTCTTGTCACAATAAAACCATTTTCTGCCATGTGCAGAACGCTGTTGTATCTATCGCCAAGGTTGAGGAGGCTTATAAGTGTGAAATTGAAAGCAAAGCTGTTATTAGTGAGGCGGTCCAGCTTTTATCCTTGGATGAACTTCTTGATGATATGGACAGTGCTGAAGATGTTGACGAGAATAGACTACCCCCAGCTATGAACAAACTATGGCCATACTTCGTTATCTGTCTTAAGAACAAGATCTCAGTGGTGCAGTTTCTTCACATCTGATTTTTTTTGCATCGTGTAAATCATTTCTATTATTACTTGCTTCTTTAGTTTTCTAGAATAAATGCTTACATGAAAATATGTACTCCCTCCGGTCCAAATTACTTGTCTCAGACCTGCGACAAGTAATTTGAGGGAGTAGTTGGCTTCCTAAATCATACCATACATTGATGTTAATATGTTATGCCTCATTGCTCACTATCATGAAGTCATGGTGGAGGGCTTTGAATACACAGGAGCATTTGGCATCATCCAATCAATGAGCCACATGTTCTTTTGACCAGAATCAGATATAGGGCCTGGGTAGATTCCTGTATCATATCTTAGTTCAGCACTTCATTTGCCTTTTGTGTTGTTGGATCCAACGGATTCCTATAGCTATTTCGGAATCCAGATATTATGTGTGAATATGATCAAACTCAAATACCATTCCATATTTATTGCTATTAGCCTGCAACACATGTTACTTATCCTAGCCAAGTAGCCCTGCCTAGTGACAACTATTTCATAGTCTCCCGTCCCTAGCAAACGTCGAGAGCAGGGTGTTGAGCCAAAAAGATGAGAACTCTGAAGTTAATAGACTTGCATGGTTGCATCCTTGTAACTTAGCCCAACATTCTTGTTCTTTCAATATTTGTTCTGGAGCACCTATATATGTTCAATATTATTTGTATCACCTTATATGTTTGCTCCTGTCATTGAATGCTAGATTCATTTGTAATTTGTTAGTCATGGAACATATGCTCTCCAATTGACTGAAACATGAGATTCCAATTTATGGCACGAATTTGCAACATTTGTTTCTACATGAAGTGGACCACCTATATCCCTTTTTTTTATTGGGCTTTGATCTGGAATTTCCTATGACCTAATTGGATTAAAAATTTGCTCTTGACAAGATAATATTGAATCTATGAGTTGCTAGACTAGTTAAGTTTCAGTTACCTGTTTCTGTATTTCCAGTCTTACTGTAAAATGTGTGAGTTATATATGATATCTGCTCTTACTGCAATAAGGTTTCTGCAGGCTGTTGTCAGAAGATGCACAGAAGTGTTGGGCAGAACCATTCAGATATGTGGTGGCGATTTTTTTATACGCCGGTTTCATAAGGATGGATATATTATTTGGAGGTTGTTGGCCTTGTCTCCGTTCAAACGGAAAACACTGTCATTGATGGATGAGAAAGCAATTATTTTACCATATAGGAATACCTCACTTACCTCGGAGGAACCTATGGCTGAGATCTCCAGCCAAAAGATTCAGATCGCAGTCCTGGACATGATCACTGAGATATCTTCCAATAAAAGAAGTGCCATTGCACTGGAAAGTGTATTAAAGAAGATCTGTGGCCTTGTTGTAGGGATTGCTTATAGTGGTTTGATAGGTTTGCGTGAAGCTGCTATAAGGGCATTGACAGGACTTGCCTGTATGGATGCTGACCTCGTGTGGCTTCTTCTGGCAGATGTATATCATTCACTGAACCAAAGGGATATACCCTTACCACCTATCCAAGATCTGGTGGAGCTATGTGATCTTTTGCCTCCTCCAATGTCTTCAAGAGAGTACCTCTTTGTGCAGTATGGTGGTGATGGTGTTAGATATGATATAGACCCTTCTTCTGTGCATGAGGTGTTCAAAAGGATGGAGGATGCGGTCTTCAAATGATATCCTGGAACCACACAGCTTTGTCAACTGGATTATGGTCTCGTGGATCTGCTGTTGGCATATGCAATGTCTTGGAGAGGACATTTGTGTCCCACTGTCTCAGTTTTGAGGTCAGTCATGAAACTTAACCTTGATCCCCCTCTGTTATTGCTTGTAAATCAAGGTTTCTTACACTAGGAAATTTGGAAAGCACCTACATGAATGAGAGAACAGAATAACAACGACGAACACTCACAATGTGTTTCTGCATTATGGAAACTGTTCCTCAATGATTTTTTTTTTTTAAACCTTGGACAGTAGGGTGAGAAACCCTACTGACTTAATGCATTAAAAAAAGGTGATAAAAGTTACATATGTACAAGTGAGGAAGAGTTAGGGGTGAAAGCTAAAGGGAGCTAACTATAGATGAAATAAAGGGGTGTTGCTCCTGCTTAGTCCTATGAACCAGCAAACTGAAATCCTCCTTAAAGCTAGTTTTCCAAGTATTTAAATCTGGAGAAAGCCCTTTAAAGTGTAGGTTGTTCCTGATTTTCCAGATATTCCAAGCTCCCACCATAAAAATTTCCATGAACATAGGCTTCTTCCAAATCTGTTTCCTTTGGGATACTATCTGCAATCTGTCTCCAAGTGTAGTCAAATGTAAATTGAGACTAGCCCGGCAGAGGCCTGCAAAAGTGCAGTGAAAAAAGAGATGTTCCGCTGTTTCCTCTGGCGGATTATGGCAGATCATGCATTTGAAACCCGAGTCCAGTTTCATATTCCTCCTTCTCAACATATTTCTGGTGTTTATCTATCTGAGAAGAGTAACCAGCAAAAGAATTTTATCTTTGGAGTGCACTTTGATTTCCAAATCCAATTGAAAACTATTTTTATTAAACTGTTTGAGAACTAGATTATATTTTCTGATGAGGGAGTCGTGGGTTAGTGCTTTAGTGATATCGTTTAATCTTCGCTTGGAAACATCTTGTTGGTTTACTACTGCTGCTGGGCTGCTGGCGCTCATAGTTTTGACTAAACATCCATACAAGACAGACTATTTATTTTTCCCAGTTCCATGTTATTTTTCACATACGTGGATGCTACTGTTATGGTTGTCAATAGTGAGAAGCACGCATGACAGGAGACTTGACTATTTATTTCAATAATCCTATTAAGGCGGAAGATGGTGTATGCTTTCTGTATAATTGAATCAACAATATTAATCTAGCAGTTATCTTATGTACTACGTATGGCCTAAACTTCTTCTGGTCTAGACACAAACAATTGAATCAAATTATGAATGACCACTTCCTCTCATGTCGAAAAAAATTGAACCAGCATTTTTAAACCATTCTATGGAACTCCATAGATATTTTAGGATGGCCATAATAAGTTGGTAATGTTTTTTGTGCAGAAATCATGGTGAGGGGTTAACTGTAACCACAAGATAACTTTTTTGCCGTGAGCAGATGAAAAATGCGATCTAAGTTATGTATATGTGATGCTGTCTGCCATCTGTATGTACCTTCAAGTCAACCGACGAAGGGGGCACAACCACTCGCGACCTGGAACTGTTGTACCATAACAACTGTAGAAGACAACGCCGTTTTTGTTTTCACAGGGAAACACTTCTGTAACTTAGTTTAAAGATAGAAAGAAAAGTGGAGATATTTTAGGATGTTCTCTAGGAAGTAGTTATATCTGCCTGACACACTTCAGATTGTTGAGAAACGCTGTCTTGCCATCATATCCTGAGTTTTATTTGTATTTGAAGTGTGGCATGCGCCAGTTGTCAATGTAGATGCAAACAAGTTTCCATAAGAAACAGTTGACTGCATGAGTTGATTCCCTGGGTTTTGTACATGGAAATTATTAATTCCGACCACAAAGTAAGTGATTTGTATCTCAAGATGGCAATGACGCCAGTTTGGCGGGACAAAACTCCATATCCTGTTGCCTGCCCCTGAATATATCCATATGGCGCAATGTCCTTATGTTGACTGGTTGGGGCGGTTGTCTGTGGTCGCATGGAGGCGGGGTGCAGCTGGAGTAGATAGCAAAGCCAGGATTGTATCGCCCCAAGGATTATTGCCAGATTTATAGCCTCCTCCATATAGGTTTAAGTTTTTTTTTAAAGATGGGAGGCAAAATTTTTGCCTTATTCATTAATTCCATTAATTAAAAAAGAGTGTAGTTTTTAAGAGAAAATCAAGTGAAGCTCATCCAAACATCATATCCAGACACTCACATTCAAGCCTAACAGAGACCCAACAGGACCAAACCCACACTAGCCAACACAAGAGATCATAAAGCGACGAACGAAAAACTCCAAACACGACTTCCAAACACCATCAACGTTCAGTTTCAGTACATCTGCACTTGGAGGTTCCCATTTGGTCGGATTAGGAGAAATTTATGTCTATCAGACTTGCAGAATTCCAGGGAGAATCGGCAGCCAGAGTTCGTAGTCGTAGCTCGAAGTACAGTATCCGCAGCTACTGAAAGTTCTCACGAATTTTATTTCTCCGGTTCCACCTTCCACTCACCCTCGTTCATCAAGAGTCCAGAGCATGCCCAGCACGTCCTGAATGCATCACATTCTAGTAGTTTCTCCGTAACATGAAGCATATTCGTTCTTTACAAGGGACTGGGGGGTTTTGGGGCCAGGCAATCGAGAGTTTAGGTCCAGGGCAACTAACATGTGGACCCAGCATCACAAACATGTATTAGATTAAATCTAGACCACCATGTCCACAGTATCCACGGGTACTCAGATCCATATATTGTAACCAGGTAATTCCTGCCAAGTTGGTCAGATAGTTTTAATTTAGTTGCGTGACCTGTCCATTATCGCTCTTTCATAACATCAAAATGTGCACTACTAGTAGTTAGCAAAGAGAAGATGGAGATACTGAAGGCTAGTTGATTCGGTATTGGGGTGCTCCAGACTTCAAAAACTATCAGAAATTTGTGTATAACAAGACATGAAGAATTCTGCATTGTAGCCGTGAATTTCAACCTTGCAGATATGAATATTGGTACTATCTATTACATATGTGCAGTCAATCTAGTAAAGAGCTCCCCTCTTTGGCAAGAACAAACAGGCCGCCTCCATCACCTCTAGAAATCCTCAGGTCTTTGTCCAGGTAGGTTGTCAAAAGCCAGGACTTGGCCCTGTTGTTGCCGGGAATAGGTACCTTGAGGGGTGGCTGCCCAGAGATCGATCCGGCAATGTTAGCAAAGGCTTGCTGCAGAGGGTTTAACAGCTGCTGGACAGATTCCAGGCTGATCTTCTGCCCGAATATGGCGATTTGGTTAGGAAGATTGACTGATGATGATATCTCCGGTGGCTGGAAACTCCCCTCTTTGAATTGGACCTTCAAGAAAACAATAAGTAACATGTCAGTTTCGCACATCTACATGGTGAGGGGCAGAACATGTAACTGATGGAAACATCATAAGAAATCTTAATGACCATGATGTACACCACAAATATCTGGTTACACGGAGATTTGCTACATGGCATCATGGTGAACACCATATCTATGAAAATGACAGGTCCACGGCAAATACTCTGTTGAGTACTCCTGTACTTGGCTGTAGGCTTGTAGACATGCGTGCTTAGTATCTGTCAGTCTATGTCACAACAGAAAGGGGCCTCTCACCACATTGCTATTTTTTACTTTTCCACATTTTTGAAAAAAAGGTAGGTAGATGGAAGTGGAACTAACAAAATAATTCGAAGCGGCAACACACTAAATGTGTAATATTACAATATGGTGCTTCAAAATATTGAAGAACCAAGGCAGTAATCAAAGAGACTAGCATAACTGCATAACATTCATGAGAAGCAAGTCGCGTACCTCAATCCTTGACGGACTTTGTGCCTCAAAAGAAGCAGTTGCGCTGAACGAAAACGAAGCGAATGGAGTCGAAATAGTCGAAGCGTTGACTATCGTCAAGCTTCTCGAGTCGATTTCTTGGGATATCTTCTCAACTTTGGAGAATGGCGTTGCCCCAGCCAGCAGAATCGGCAAGAGTTCAGAGTATGCCGTGTACCTGAAAGTTGATGACCATGAACAACTGGAGTAGGTACAAGTAACTGGCTGACCCTCATTGCAAATATAGAATAAAACTGGCATTGAGAATTCTAAGTAGGAGAATTTGGCCTGCTGCTTCCATGGAACAAGAGCAGTATAAACAGTACAGTGGTTAAACAATACACAAGCTATAACACCCTTCGGTGACAGTTGCAAGCAATCAGTCAGTGGCTAAAATTCAAATGAAGTGTTCCGGTGTCATTTACTGACGCTCGAACTGACGATCGAAGCTGAATACTACTAGCAGCTAGTACAAATTGACAGAGGAAAGTGAGAAGGCTTACAGCAGGATCCAGTTCCCGTCGAGGAGGTCGGGCGCCTGGACGGGCGCGGTGGTGGGATTGGCGGCCTCGAGCTGGGCCACGAGCTCCACGACCTCGCCCCTGACCTCCGCGGACGCCTGGAGGCCCAGGCCGGAGCCGTACACCGTGTCCGCCAAGCACCGCTTCAGCTCCTCCAGCACCCCGTCCTCCTCCGGAGCCGGAGCCGGAGCCGGCGTGGGCTTGGGGTCGCCGCCCCACTCGTCGTCGTTGGTGGGGGTATCGGCGCCGGAGGGCTGCTCGGGCTCGAGCACGCCTGGCTCGCCCCACTCGTCGGCGACGACGGGGCGCGAGTTGGACGGCGGGGAGGCGGGGTCCTCACGGCCCCATTCGAAGTCGTCGACCGTGGGGTCGGGGACCCCGGCGTTGGGGGGAGTGCCCCCCGCGGCGAGGCGGAGGCGGCGGGGCCGCCTGACCCGGAGGCCGCCGACGCGGACACGCGCGGCGGCGGCGGCAGTGGGGTTGGGGGAGAGGAGTAGGAGGGACGCGTGGGCGGCGTGGCAGGAGGCGAAGAGGGGAGCCATGGATGAACGAACGAATGAATGAATGATTCCACTGCTCTGTTGTTGGCCTCTAGGCTCTAGACACTTGTGTGGGCGGGCGAGGAGACGACAGCTCAAACGCCGATTTTCTTCTTCCGATTTACCGGAGCATTGCCAGCAAAAAAAATCGGGTTGCTTTCTGAGGCCTTGGATTCGTCTCAAGATCCACGCGATTATTCTTTTGCAACCGTAAAGACTCAGGTGCCTCTAAGCTATTTATTTCAAAGAAATTAACTAACTTTTTCTAAAATAATGATGCCATTGAAAAAGTTAGTTTATTTTATTGAACTAACGATGATAGAGGATACCCGATTGTTAACGCATTTGCATCTCTAACACGGAAGCATGGTGCGACAAAGAGTAGAAGTTGGTTAATCTGGGAGGTTACATGCGCAAGACAATGTCACCAAGTCCACGACTTACTTTAATATAGCTCTTGTTGTTTTCCTTTAGGGCATATACATTGGTTTAGACGGATGGTGTCTGTAATACTACTCCATGTCATCTATAGACAATGATATAGACAGTGTATACAATAGTCTGTCTGTAAGTTATCTATTTTTAGTTATAGCTATATGTGAGTATAAGTTATATATACAACAACAAAAATGGCGTCTGTAAGTCTGTAAGAAGCCTACAGACTGTCTGTAACTTTACAGACAGCCTCCTTCTCTCTCCTCATTCTCTTTCCTCCACATCACCAAAATCACCTATAACTACCTCTTACAGACAGCTGAGTCATCACCATTGTACATGCCCTTAGCCAGGATCTCCCCTAGATCCATGGAGCAAGGGGAGAAATGCGTTGGTTGTTTAAGAGAACAGGAAGCGAAGCATTACACTAGGTGATGCAACGGGAAATGAAGTGGTGGTCAACGGTTGAGAAAGTTGTCCCCCGCCTTTATTCAAGCTAGGCGTGCTTGTGGTGCAAAAGCAAGCGGATATCTAGTGAGAGTTCATCATCTTGTTTGATTTCATTCTCTTTATGTGGCGATGGATATGGTTCCATAGAGAAATATTGAAGGCCATTACCGCCAGCGAAATTGTTTGCATGCTTTGTTGGATGATTTTTTGATGTCATGGAATCAAACCAAAGTGGTTTCAATACAACCTATTTTGTGTTGGTCATGTCAAGGGGGGTGGGGGGTGTAAAATCTGTTCCAGTAGAGCACTCAATGGCCCATGGGTGAAGAGGAAGTTTATGAAGAATCTGAACCATTACGGTTGTGTGTGTGTTCTATTACAGGTCCACCAAATAGTATGTTACTTAGCTAACATTGTAAAGTATTTCTCAATATGTTTTTATACATGCACAACCTACATCGTAAATAATCAATTTTCACATGAAAGAAACATATAGAAGGGAATAAAGAATAATTTGAGTGAAACATATATGAAGATGACTATAAAAACAACTCTCTGGATCCTTAGACCAAAAGAGAGATTGGGGAGGTGTGAAGAATCCTAATTCTCGCTATGTGTATTGTATTTAATTCGTGGAGTATGACTACTAATGCTATTTTATCTTTAGCAAATAAATAACTATGCTTATCAAACTTTCTAACAATTGGGATCTATTTAGTACTTTCCTGGCACTAATTGCAAGAATATGATAAATTATGAGTTCAATGTGCAGACGTGGATGATGTGAACCCGGGTGCACGTGCACCCCATTATGAAAAACTTCAAAAAAAAATGCTATTTTAAACTTTTAGAAAAAAATGAAAAAATGCACGCATGTATATCCTATGTTGACACTCATTTCTGCAGATTTTGGCATAAAAAACGATCATGTGTGACCTACAGATATGTGTGAAAATGAAATTTTCATATTTTTGTGAACAGTACACAACCAATCGTTATAGTATCATTTGGACATTTTGTCATGTTCGTGTAGGCCACATAGAATCGTATTTTTTGTGAAAACTTACACAAGTAATTATCAACATAATATGTACATGAAAAAAATATTTCAAGTTTTTGAGTATTTTTTAATATTGGAGAAAACGGGTGCACGTTTTTGCATCCAGGTTCATCTTGGTATTTTCCTTCAATGTGCCCTCTTTATTGGTTCACGACACCTACTTTTTTTTCCTATAATTGCTAGGTTTTTTATTGATATTTTTCTAAGGTCATTGGAGCCTAATGGGCCTTTGTTTGTTAGCATACCTTTAAGGGCCTTGCATTCTAGCTGGAATAGGAGCCTTTGTTATGGGACTTCTGTGTGCGGGTTGGGAGGTTCGGCTGCCAATTTTGGGCCGTGTAGGACCTGGAAAGGAACATTTGCAGAAGTACTTGAATGACAATTTGTAGAATGGTCCACAACCCGGCCAATAACTCGTTAGAGGGAAACTGCATTTGTATTCTGTAACCTTCCATGAACAAAATGCAGGAGCTCCGCAGCTCAATTAAGGAAACTGCATCCACATATATGTGAATTAAGTCTGAACTAATTACTGCAGGAAGGTAGGACGAAGAAGAAGTTCGTTTCTGCACGGTAATGTGAATGCACTGGAGATTGGCGGGCAACCTAACAAAGCTAGGGCACCCTCACATGGTCGTAGTAAATGTGTTTTGCAGTTCAATAAAGGTGAATGTGTGTGTGTACGTACTCCCCAACAGGCCAACAGAGGCGAGGCCAAGCTATCGATCTCTAATGTTACTGTTGGCCAACATTGCGGGCATTCATTGGGGATCAACATGTCCTGAACTCGCCCGATTCCCCCTCCCGCCCATTCATGTCCCATCCAATCCATACATCTCCCAGCTCTACTACCCCGCCCATGTATATATGGATCCAACACTTCGCTTATTCTTGCATTCTTGCTTGCTTGCTCTCATGGATATGCAGTATGGGAGCCAAGTCGCTGCAGTTTCATGCCAAAAAAGACAGGGAATATAATTATGTAGAGAACGAAGAACACAAGACCAAACAGAGATCTTTACTAAATGATGACGAGATGAGCGTGTTTTTTAGTCTGCACCAAAATTTTCCCATGCGGGTAGGCCCTGGAGGCATGCCGCCGAAAAACATGATTTGGGCCATATTCTTCATTTTGTTTGGTTGCTCGTAATGCATAACTATAACCAAAATCGATCCGGTGATTGGTTGCAGCAAACACAAATGGCTACGACGATGCAAGGAAAGGTGCCGGGTTGCATGCATGCTATGATTGTTGTCACCTCTTCTCTCTAGTTGTGAGTTGTGACCTTATCATACTATACAATCATCACACAAAGCGACTAAGCGACTAGGAAATAAAGAAGCAGTTTATTAATTCATCAATAGGTACTACTAGTACTTAATAAATCATCTCCTAGCTACTTCCTCATTTTAAAATATAAGGCCATAAAATCACTTTTTAGATACCAAAATAATACACTCAACTAATAAATAGCACAATTATTTATATGAAAATATTTTTGAAGTTTGAGCTAATTAAACATACTTCATGTGGTGCCTCTTTCTCTATGGTTGCATGCAAAAAAAAATTATTGATGAACATCGTCCTACTAAATAGAAATGTAATCAATTTTATTCGACTAGTGTCACGGGCCTTACATGTTGCAAATTGTATTTTTGACAGTGATCTTACAAAAAAAAAACGGAGGAAGTACTACGACTAATAGTTTATCAGTATAGTTTTTACGAGAACAAATAACAGTTTGTTATTACAGTCTGGTGGTAAAATAGGGTGGTTCGTAAGTGCCAATGAAAGGGGGAGTTCCTTCTTCTTTTTCTCATGTCATCTCGTTACCTCTACCTTCAGGCATTGTGTATGCCCACTTCATCTGCGGATTTTTCCTAACTTTATTGTCCTTTTGCTCCACACCATGACGAGCCTCAAGTTCATCACACTCAATATTTACCTCCTATGGGACAAGCTAATCTATACCACAACCTAAGATCCAGTCGTGAAGTATGTAACAAGAAAGAACCAACTTAACTTAGGTGTCATAAGGGTGGAATGGGTTCTCGTAAATAACCTTGAATCTATTTTTAGAAAATGCACTCTCAATGTTGACTCTAAGGGTAGAGTGTTTGAGATTAAACAATTTCATGGCATTCCTCATTCGGTTCCTTGTAGAGAACGTGTTTAGATGGTACTTGGTTTTTTCTCGAGGGTGGTAGAATCCTAGGTCGGCATGCATAGCTTCTCGTAGGTAAAACTTGCCATGAGAAATTTGTGATCCATCAACTCTAGACAAGCTGTCAGCAAAAATGCTTGCATCATGAGCAAATTCTTCCCAACCAACTAGCACATACGTGAACTTGAGATCAAAATCAACAACAACCCAACACGTTTAGACTGGTGTAGTGCTTCATTCAATCATTCCCCTATGTGTTGATGACTAAGATTTCGGCACTCTAGCAGTCACATGGGTACCATCGATGGCGCCAATACAATGTTGCAAGACACGAACATAGAGTAATGTTTCGAATCCACATTAGTTGTTTGATAAAAAATTAAGGAATTTCTATTTTCGTGCCCCTGCTTCGTTAGTTGTACTCAGTTTTCTCCAGCTCGTTAGTTTTTCCTCAGTTTTTCCCTCCCTCTAGTTTGAAACCCCTCGAAGACGCGGGTTGCCGTCGGGTCAGAGGCCTTACCGTAACCGTCGGGCAGTTCCTCTACGACCGTCTCGTGTGACAGGTAGCCATCCATCTATCGCTGACGCGTGGGCAATTTTATTTCCTGATTGTATACGCGGTGCTGCCAATGACAAATGGGGCCGCTCTATGGGGCTGCCGCAGCCAATGACCAGTGGGTCGTCTATTTATTTATAGAAAATTATATATTGCCGCTCTGTGGGGCCTCCGAGCCAATGACCGCTGGGGTCGTCTATTTATTTAGTGAATATAATATAGAGCCGCTCTGTGGGGCCGCCTCAGGGCAGGTGACTATTTTCGCAGCTTAATCTAAAGTGACTCTTATGCTAAACATTGTGCATCCCGACGGTGACCTAGCGTGGCGGCGAGCATAGCCGTTCGACCATGCCGATATCGGCATCGGCATCGGCATCGTTTGGAGGTTGTGGTGCTCGAATAATAGTGGAAATGCGATATTATTTTTTACATGCATAATATATAGAAAATAGCTAGATCTCTAAATCGATGCATATGAAGCTACATATATATTCTTGGTCATAATCCCCTTATCTAAAGGGGATGGATGCATGGCTTCACGTTGTCGTCGCTTTTATCGTCAGTATCTTCGTCGTCTGAGTAGTAGTACCTCCTCACATTGTTCCGTCGAACACCTTCACTGTGAGCACATCATCGCCTTCATATTTGAAGTGTACGTAGCCGAAATCCACACCGTGCGCGATGGAAAAATTCTCCCAGCCCTTGTCGAGGTACATCCGGCCTTGTCCGTCAAATAGGACCTCCACGGTCCGAGACGAGGACCGCAGTCAGCTCGAGATACACCTTAGCTGGCTCTGGCCGTCAAGATAGTCCGCAAACTTTTTTGAGAGTGCCTGCAAAGAGATCGAGCGCCGATCGTTTGAAATTAGAGGTTTTTTAGAACATGCCCATAATTAATTGTTGGGATTCGTAGCATAGAAAACAAAAAAATTCCTACCGCAAGAACGAAAACACAAGCCAAGATCTAATCTAGTAGATGGTAGCAACGAGAAGATCATGAGACTAACCCTCGAAGATTTCCAAAGCCTAACGAGATTAGATCTTGTGGTGGATGTAGTCGATCACTTGCCGCTTGCAAAAGCGCGTAGAAGATCTTGACCGCTTGCAAAAGCGCGTAGAAGAACTTGACGGTGCCACAATCGGGCAGCACCTCCGTACTCGGTCACACGTACGGTGTTGATGAAGACGACGTCCTCCTCCCGTTCTAGCGGGCAGCGGAAGTAGTAGATCCTCCTCGGAATCCCGGCAGCACGACGGCGTGGTGGCGGTGGTGGTGGAGAACTCCGGCAGGACTTCGCCTAAGCGTATGCGGGAGAGGTGGTGGAGGAGGTGAGGCTAGGGTTTGGGGAGAGAGGGGTGGTGCGGCCAACAAGGGCTTGAAGTGGCCGGCCCCCTCCCTCTCCTCATGTATATATAGGTGGAAATCCCCAAGTGTTGGTATCC
This sequence comes from Lolium multiflorum, assembly GCA_030979885.1. Classification (NCBI taxonomy): domain Eukaryota; kingdom Viridiplantae; phylum Streptophyta; class Magnoliopsida; order Poales; family Poaceae; genus Lolium; species Lolium multiflorum. Next base: position 156,262,011 of record CM061747.1, read on the forward strand.
AAGTCTTCGAATAAGACCCGAAACCAAAACCTACCAAAGGGACAAAACCTACCCTGGGGAATCCCTTGGGATTCCCACCCCTTCCTTGGGGGTTGGCCGGCCAACCAAGTGGAGCCCACCTGGGACTCCTCCCCTAGGGTTGGCCGGCCATGCAAGGTGGAGTCCCTCCGGACTCCACTTTCCATGGTGATTTCTTGACTTTTCTAGAACCCTAGAACCTGCCATAAATGCCGGATCATTTCCAAACTTGGAATATGACTTCCTATATATGAATCTTATTCTCGGACCATTCCGGACCTCCTCGTGATGTCCTGGATACCATCGAGACCGAACAAAACTTTGAACTCCATTCCATATTCCATATCTACTCAAACGACATCAAACCTTAAGTGTGTCACCCTACGGTTCGTGAACTATGCGAGACATGGTTGAGACTTCTCTCGACCAATAACCAATAGCGGGATCTAGAGATCCATAATGGCTCCCACATATTCAACGATAACTTAGTGATCGATTGAACCATTTACATACGACACCGATTCCCTTTGTCACGCGATATTTTACTTGTCCGAGGTTTGATCAACGGTATCACGATACCTTATTCAACCTCATCTCTGACAAGTACTCTTTACTCGTACCGTGGTATGTGATCTCTTATGAACCATTCATATGCTTGCAAGCTAATCGATGACATTCCAGAGAGGGCCCAGAGTATATCTATCTGTCATCGGGATGGACAAATCCCACTCTTGATCCATATGCCTCAACTCATACTTTCCGAATACTTAATCCCACCTTTATAACCACCCATTTACGCAGTGGCGTTTGATGTAATCAAAGTACCCTTCCGGTATAAGTGATTTACATGATCTCATGGTCGAAGGACTTAGGTAACTATGTATCGAAATCTTATAGCAAACTGAACTTAATGACATGATCTTATTCGACGCTTATTTGGGTGTATGTCCATTACATCATTCATCAATGACATAAACTTGTCATTAATAACATCCAATGTTCATGATCATGAAACCTTGATCATCTATTAATCAACAAGCTAGTTATACAAGAGGCTTACTAGGGACTCCTTGTTGTTTACATAACACACATGTATCAATGTTTCGGTTAATACAATTATAGCATGGTATGCAAACATTATCATAAACACAAAGATATATTATAATAACCATTTTATTATTGCCTCTTGGGCATATCTCCAACATTAATCACATGCATCATATATGTGGGAATGCGTACGTACCTTCTTGACCAAAGGGTCTTCATAGACGACGATGAAGAACTCCTATATGATCAATGGCAGTGTTGACGGTGGTGGTGGCAATGATGATGATCTACTTCCCCTTCCCCTTCCCCTTTCGCGACGTGGAAGCCATGGCAATGGATCAAGTGTATGTGAATGAAGAAGAGAGAGGCAGAACCTATTGACACAAGGGATGGCCGTGTGGGTGTTTATAAGGGAGAGATGGCCGTTGTAGGGGTTTACACAATAAATTAAGGAGGAGGTGACCGTTGGTGGGGTTTACACAATAAATTAAGGAGGAGATGACCGTTGTGGGCAATAAATTAAGGAGGAGATGACCGTTGTGGGGGTATATATCTCAACAAAAAAGTAATGCGGACTATGTTGACGGAAATGGAACTTCGTGATATAGTCTATCATTTTACCGTGAAAAGTAATGCCTAAAAGAAATGGTAATTCGTGATAGTTTATCATTTTACCGTAATGGCTACAACAAATCGTTGATGGTTTATCATTTTTTGCGTGTAAAGTAATGGCTACAAGAAATGGGTGATGGTGTATCATTTTTTGTGTGAAAAGTAATGGCTACAACAAAATCGGTGATGGTTTATCGTTTTTTGCGTGGAAAGTAATGGCTACAAGAAATGGGTGATGGTGTATCATTTTTTGCGTGAAAAGTAATGGCTACAAGAAATGGGTGATGGTGTATCATTTTTTGCGTGAAAAGTAATGGCAACAACAAAATCGGTGATGGTTTATCATTTTTTGTGTGAAAAGTAATGGCTACAAGAAATGGGTGATTGTGTATCATTTTTTGCGTGAAAAGTAATGGCTACAACAAAATCGGTGATGGTTTATCATTTTTTGCGTGGAAAGTAATGGCTACAAGAAATGGGTGATGGTGTATCATTTTTTGCGTGGAAAGTAATGGCTACAAGAAATGGGTGATGGTTTATCCTTTTTTGCGTGAAAAGTAATGCCTAAAAGAGTTTATAATTTAGCTCGTGAAAAATAATGCAGAAAACCAAACTTTAGTGTACTGGGTAACCGCCCTTTAGCATACATAGAGGGTGGAAGCTAACCGCCGAGAGAGAGAGAGGGTGGTGGCCCCGAGAGAGAGAGATAGGGGTTATCCTGCCCGTTAGATCATACGATCAACGGTCGGCGGGCACGATCCGCGTGACATGGGCTAGACCAATCGGGGCAATGTTGGGCGTCTGTGAGAGTTTATGAAGGGAGAGGGCAAAACTGAGTAGTATCAAGAAACCAAGGGCAAGTGAGTAGTAAAGAGACTAAGGGATTCAAATATGAGATTTAAAAAATGGAAAATGCGTGTTTTGTACAATGAAACCCATCTTGGCCTACCTCAAACTATTTGCAATACAAATATACATGAGTGTGAAAATTATGGCCTCATTCAGACAAAGTATGTTTTGGGGAAAGCTGTTTTGGGTAGGGCTTATTATGGAAAACCATGCACTTTCATAGCTACTAGGTGATTTTAGAAGTGGCAATTTGTGGTAAAACTTGATTTATCTATGATTTATCTATGATTTGAGAAGTGGCAATTTATGGTAAAGACTCCATGAGTAAGTGTCACTCTTTTTCGGAATTTTTTGCACATTAAATAACTCATTTAACTAGTTAATCACATTTGTTGACTCTCTGTTGACCAGCCATTTGAGGGTAAAACTGAGTATATTGCACTAGCCGTATTAGCACTCAAGGGGAAAACTGAGCACACAAAAAATGCTAGTATATGACTCGGGGTATACCTGAGTATATCTAAATTTCCGGGGTTAGACTCGAGGACGCGTGTTGCGGCGCGAAGTGGAAGACGTGCCATTGTTGACGCGTGTCGCGGTGCGGACGTGCAATAGTGGACGCGTAGGACGCGGGTCGCATTTAGGACGCGTAAGCCCCTCCCTCCCTCTGCACACGTCGTCTCATTCTCGCTCACGCACGAAACCACCCCTCTCACGTCCCATCAACTTCTCCAAATCGAAAAACCCCAACCGCCATCGCCGCGCCGGTGGAGAAGAAGAGCCCCTCGCCGGCCTCGCCCGCGAGCCCGTCGCCTCCGAGGCGGCGCATCCAGCGTGGCGCCTCCGTGACTGGGCCTCTCTCTCGGCTGATGGACCACTTCACAAGATCGGCGAATGCTCGGCGAACGAGCAGTACGCGGACACCTACTCGCTATGAGGCAAGTCTAGAAATTGGCCTCAGGTTTCGAGCCGACGTGCACCTGCACGAATGGATCATGCTAGACCACGCCCTTCCACGCGTCGCTGAGTTCACCTTCCTCCAACTCGGCACAACACGCTACGTCACCATAGATCTATCGAAAATTCATGCAAAGTTCAAATTCCTCCATATCTATAGGGTTAATCTACCTTTTTATTTTCAATCTTAAACATCTTAGTGTTGAATGTTATCTTCATCAATATATTTTAGATACTACTTCATCGGCTTTTGCCGTGGCGTCATCGTGCTTGCCCAGAAGAATCCGCCGCACAAGATACGGCTTCTGAACCCACTCACAAAGAAATCGAACACTATGTTCGAAGCGCTGATGCCATCTGTTTTTCTGGATTCATTCGCTGTAATCAAATCCCCGGCTATGTTCTTCGTTGCCGCACATTACCCGCCGGAAATTGGTTGGGTCGATGAGAGCACTCCAACTAAGGATATATATGAAGATTGGGGAGAAGAAAGATTTTCAATCGAGAACCATTGTCTGCGTTGCATTACCCCGTTCAATGGTGAACTGTATGCAGTAGCTGCGGACAATTTTGAGTCCGGAAGAATAGTGTGCACCAATGTACAGTTGCAGCAGCGCGCGAGAACTGTCAAGATGGAGACACTAATTTCATTTCAGAACTTGGATATGACAAGTTCTACCTTGTGAAGTCGGATGGTGATCTGCTGCTTGTGTTGTTGGTCAACCTGGCTTTGGCGGGCAAACCATTGGTGTACCGTGTGGACACTCGAGCCGCTCTCTCCATCCGGTCAGTAACATTGGCATAATGCCTTCTTCGTGAATTATATCCGGTGTATCTCCGTCGACACCAGAGTGCACCCGACACTTCGACCTGGCTGCATCTAGTACATGGATTTGGGTTATATCAGAGTACTCTCATGATACAAAGGCCTGGGATGAGTGGCCACTACGTGTGCATAGAATAGGAAACTACAGTATGACAAATGAACACAGGCCATACCGTTTGGAGGATGTATTGGCCGTACACTGCAGACGGAAAGAGTTCAATGAATATTTCCTTGGGGTAATGTACAAATGGAGCGACGAAGAAATATATGAGGAATGAAGAACAAATTCATTCATCCTGGGGTATCCTAATCTTCTTGTTGTCCATACATTGCGTGCGTCTTGTATTTTTTTCAGCTTAGTTTGTCGTGAACATTAACAACGTTATTGGCTGCTTTTGGCTGCTGTATGCAGTTTATGTATTATACTTAGTTTTTTGATTAAGTTGTTGTGAATTTATCATATACTAGCTTCTAGATTTGCTGCCATATTAGGCAAAAAATGAGGGCCAAAAGGCATAAATAATTGAAGAAAGACAGAAATAGAAGCTTCTCTAGATTTGATACTAATTTGGTGAAAAAGACAGATAGAGAAAGAGGGGAAAAGATGCTCTTAAAAATGCCAATTTGGGCCGAGAGAGACAAAACCCAGCTCTCACGTATAACTGATGACCCACAAGTATAGGGGGTGTATCGTAGTACTTTTGATAACTAAGAGTGTCGAACCCAACGAGGAGCAGAAGGTGTTGACAATCAGTTTCGATGAAGGATTCACTGTAAATGCTCACAGATAAGTTTTCAGGGGTTTTTGATATAGCAGATAAATAAAGTACAAGTAAATAAAATGCGAGAGAAATAATTGCAGCGAGTGGCCCAATCCTTTTTAGCACAATGGATAAGCCGGTTTGTTTACTTATAATGACCAAATGTTCTTGAGGACACACGGCGATTTTAGTCTAGTGCTTTCGCTTCATACGGTTGATTAATCTTCATTGTTTTGATAAGTGTTGTGTGGGTGAACCTATGCTAATGCACCGCCCTTCCTAGGACTAATACATACTTGTGATTATACCCCTTGCAAGCATCCGCAAATACAAGAAAGTAATTAAGATAAATCTAACCACAGCCTTAAACTGAGATCTGCTATCCCTCCTACACCGATATACTAACGGGGGTTTAGGTTCTGTCACTCGGCAACCCCACAATTAGCAAACGAATACAAGATGTACTCCCCTAGGCCCATAAAGGTGAAGTATCATGTATTCGACGTTCACATGACACCACTAGAAGAATAACACCACAACTTAAATATCATAACATTGAATATTACTCAACCATAATTCACTACTAACATTTAGACTTCACCCATGTCCTCAAGAACTAAACGAACTACTCACGAGACATCATATGGAACATGATCAGAGGTGATATGATGATGAATAACAATCTGAACATAAACCTTGGTTCAATGGTTTCACTCAATAGCATCAATAACAAGTAGTAATCAACACCGGGAGAGTTTCCCCTATCAAACAATCAAGATCCAACCCAAATTGTTACGGCGGTGACGAGGTGCAGCGGTGGAGATGGCGGTGATGGTGGAGATGATGATGAGGATGATGGAGATGATGTCCAGCTCGATGACGATGGCGATGGCGTCGATTTCCCCCTCCGGGAGGGAATTTCCCCGGCGGATTCCCTGGAGAGCTCTTTTCTCTCTGGTGTCTCTCGCCCCGGAGGCGGCTCTGTCAATTCTCCGTAACTCCCGTGTCTTAGGTTTTCGGGGCGAAGAAGTACGCGAAGGAGAGGCGGCCAGAGGGGGCTGTGGGCCCCCTCCCCACATGGCGGCGCAGGCCTATGGGGGGGGCCATGGTGGCCCTCCTCGGCTCCTCCTTCTGGCTCCCTTCGTCTTCTGGAAAAATAGGATTTTTCATATAATTTCCGTCAATTGTTGATCTTCCGAAATATGGTGTCCTGACGGTGCTTTTTCAGCAGAATCCTGACTCCGGTGAATAATTCTCCAATGATCATGAAACATGCAAAATAGGTGAAATAACATAAGTATCATCTCTAAATATGAAATATATCAATGAATAACGACAAATTATGATATAAAATAGTGATGCAAAATGGACGTATCAACTCCCCCAAGCTTAGACCTCGCTTGTCCCCAAGCGAAACTGAGCTCAATAAACAAGACCACATGTTTATGGAGTGAAGAGTCGATAAATAAAATACGGACAAGAAGCATCATATTGATTCACACAAGATATTCTAGTAAACATTCTCTTCATATAACTCAACTTGAAATAAGTAAAGAGAAATCACAAATAGAGGTGCATAGGAAATCATAAATGGTTATGGCAAACTTTGTTCTTGGTCAGATAACTACTAACGGATTGCACTTATCTTCTAAGCAAAGCTTTCGTATTAGAATTTATATGGCAGGGCTTTCATCCTTAATCACAACAATCTCCTCATAATCATTGATAACTTTCAAAGTCATATTCATTCAGATAAAATTTGTACTAAACAAGAAAGCATAAAAGACATGATTAACTAAATCATAGCATAAGTGGTTGGTTCACAACAACTCAAATGCTTGCTTAAGATAGAGGGAAATAGGTTTACTGACTCGACATAAAAGTAAAAGATAGGCCCTTCGCAGAGGGAAGCAGGGATTAAATCATGTCCTAGAGCTTTTCAAGTTTTGAAATCATATAAAGAGCATAAAAGTAAGATTTGAGCGGTGTTTGTTGTTGTCAACGAAGGGTAGTGGGCACTCTAACCCCCTTGCCAAACAGACCTTCCAAGAGCGGCTCCCATGGAGGACGGCATCTCTACCAGCAAGGTAGATCATCCCCTTCTCTTTTGTTTACACATGTATTTTAGTTTTATTATGGATGACACTCCCCCAACCTTTTCTTTCACAAGCCATGGCTAACCGAATCCTCGGGTGCCTTCCAACATTTCTCAAACCATGGAGGAGTGTCTATTGCAAAATTAAGTTGCTTACTGATAAATCAGGGCAAAACATGTGAAGAGAATTATTAATGAAAGTTATTAATTGGGGCTAGGAACCCCGTTGCCAGCTCTTATTGCAAAATTATTGGATAAGCGGATGTGCCACTAGTCCATTGGTGAAAGTCCGCCCAACAAGATTGAAAGATAAAACACCACATACTTCCTCATGAGCTATAAAACATTGACACAAATAAGGAATAATATAGTTTGAATTATTTAAAGGTAGCACATGAAGTATTTACTTGGAGTGCGCAAAATAACACATAGTAGGTAGTTATGGTGGACACAAATGGCATGGGTTTGGTCTAATGTCATAGATGTATGAGAAGCATTCCCTCTCAATACAGGTCTTTGGCTAGCAAGGTTGGGTAGCAAGCATAAAGGTTGAGGGAAACAAACAAATATACATGTGATAGAAACAATCATGCATATTTCTCATAAGCACAAGCAATTTTAACTTCAGAATACTAAACTCATTAGCATAAAGATAATAAAGCAATATATCTACATGTATTTCCCTTTTGTATTTAAACATCAAGGTGTTGTTGCTATTGACCAATGCTAAGTTTGCCAAAACCAAATAGATTTACTTGATGCTCCCAAAGTGATACCAATACTAATGTCAAGAGTGATCATATAATAGAGATTGCAAACTAAAATAAGGTGTGCAAAAAGTAAATGATAAGACTTCTCATTAATATTCCATAACGATAAATCACACCAACGGATACATAGATAACCAACTAAGAGAGAGATACTTCCACACTGCAAACTATTCTATATGATAACTTCCCTACTCATGATATGACACTACTTGATAGTAAAAGATAAAGATAGTGATGATGTGATACCGCGGCACTCCCCAAGCTTGGAACAAACCAAGGGATGCCAATACCGATGATGAATTACTCCTTCGGTGGTGATGGTGGTGGATTCTTCTCGCGCTTCTTAAAGATCTCCTTTAGCTTCAGCTCCTCAGTTTGGCAGTTCTGCACTAAAACTCGAAGAGATTCTTTGTTATCCGAATGTGGCGGTGGCGGCCTTGTGATGGGAATCGAGTAATATTCCAGCATTCTGCGAAGTCGCTGGTTCTCCTCTGAAGTATCTCCACTTCCTTCTTAGAGCACGATATTGATCACAAAACTCATCGGTAACCCGTATTGCTTCATCCACACAAGGGAAAGAGTCGAGGCTAAGAGCAGGCGGAAAAAGTCTCTGCAAGTTATGAGAAAAGAACGCCCAGTGTTAACCGATCCCACCAAGATTGGCTTACTCTCCATAGCTTCCCGCTCTCTTTTTGCTGATGCTATCTTCTTCTAGGTGAAGACCTCTTGTTCTAGTTTCTTCATCCTGTCCTCCAAGCTTCCTTCTCCCTTGGGTCCCCGAACTTCTTCTATTTGCAACTCTCCATCTACGAGCAGCAATTCCTTGGGATGCATCTTCAACTCGCTCATGTACGGGTTGACGCGTTCTTAAATAAGTTGTCCTTCGGAGGCTCCGACGAAGACATGGTGGCTCTAGATCTGAAAACAATATCGCGAAAACAGCTCGAAACAAAACACGACGAGAAAACGATATACGGACCTCCGGGGGTCAGGGATTATATAGCAAATATTTTTACGACAAAAGGAAGGTTCCAGGCCGCGAGTGGAAACGGGACGCCGAGGGCTGTCCCCATAGGGCGGCGCGGCCGGGGTGGGGCCGCGCCGGCCCTATGGTGGTCTCGCGCGTCTCCTCCACTCGTTTCGATCCCGTAATTTTTCATATTTTCCATAAAACAGAAATATTGTTCGGAAAGTTAAACGCGGACTTTTTATTACTAAAACTGTTACCTATTCAAAGTCGAACTTTGCAGAACTATCAATTTGATCTTTGATGAAAGCTTCCGGAGTCATCACTTGAATAACATCAATATCTTCATTATAAGAATATCGGAAATATAATGCTTGAGTCTTTGTCCATTCACTACTTGTGTGGCGTTACCTTCCAAAGAGCTAATTTTTATTGCCCCTGAACGATATACCTCCTCAATAACATATGATCCTTCCCATTTTGAGAGTAATTTCCCTGCAAAAAATCTGAGACGAGACCGATACAATAGGACTTTATCTCCAACATTAAATTCTCTTTTAATAATTCTTCTATCATGCCACTTCTTAACTTTCTCCTTAATTTTTTTAGCATTTTCATAAGCTTCACTTCTCCATTCATCTAAAGAACTCAATTGTAGCAACCTTTTCTTACCGGCAAGTTTAAAATCTTTATTAAGTTCTCTTACAACCCAATAAGCTTTGTGCTCCAATTCTAAAGGTAAATGACAAGCTTTTCCATAAACCATTTTATAAGGAGACATTCCCATAGGATTTTTATAAGCAGTTCTATAAGCCCACAATGCTTCCTTTAACTTACTAGCCCAATTCTTTCTAGATTTATTAACAATCTTTCCCAAGATAGCTTTAATTTCTCTATTTGATAATTCTACTTGCCCACTAGTTTGAGGATGATAAGCTGAAGCAATTCTATGATTAATACCATATTTGGCAAGAGTTTTTCTAAAACCACCATGAATAAAATGAGAACCTCCATCAGTCATAATATATCTAGGTACTCAAAATCTAGGAAATATAACATCTACAAGCATTTTTATAGAGGTCTCACCATCAGCACTTTTTGTAGGTATAGCTTCTACCCATTTAGTAACATACTCAACAGCTACAAGTATATGAGTGTTACCTTCTGAAAAAGGGAAAGGACCCATGAAGTCAAATCCCCAACAATCAAATGGTTCAATAACAAGAGTATAATTCATAGGCATTTCATTGCGTCTAGAGATATTACCAACTCTTTGACATTCATCACAAGATAAGATAAACTTCCTTGCATCTTTAAAAAGTGTTGGCCAATAAAAACCGATTGTAGAACCTTTTGTGCGGTTCTATCTCCGGCGTGATGTCCTCCATAAACACTACCATGACACTTACTCAATATCTCTTGTTTTTCATATTCTGGGACACATCTTCGCATAATACCATCCACTCCTTCTTTATATAAGTGTGGGTCATCCCAAAAATAATGCCTCAAATCATAAAAGAATTTCCTCCTTTGCTGAGCTGAAAAGGTTGGAGGCAAGTACTTGAAACAATAAAGTTAGCATAATCAACATACCAAGGACTCTCTCACGAGATCACCTTTATTGCAGCCAATTGTTCATTGGAAAACTATCATTAACGGGAACATGATCATAAGCAATATTTTCCAATCTAGACAAATTATCAGCAATAGGATTATCAGCACCTTTCCTATCTACAATATGTAAATCAAATTCTTGCAAAAGAAGCACCCATCTAATAAGCCTTGGCTTAGCATCTTTCTTTTCCATAAGGTATCTAATCGCAGCATGAGTATGAACGTAACTTTTGAATCAACAATATAGGATCTAAACTTGTCACATGCAAAAACTACGGCTAATAACTCTTTCTCAGTTGTAGCATAATTTCTTTGAGCAGCGTCTAGAGTTTTACTAGCATAATGAATAACATTTAGTTTTTTATCTACTCGCTGTCCAAGAACAGCACCTACAGCAAAATCACTAGCATCACACATAATTTCAAAAGGCAAATTCCAATCAGGAACTACAGGAGCAGTTGTTAGGCTTTCTTTAGAGTTTCAAAAGCTTCCTTACAATCATCATCAAAAACGAAGGTACATCTTTTTGAAGAAGATTAGTAAGAGGCTTTGAAATTTTAGAGAAATCTTTAATAAACCTCCTATAAAAACCAAGAATACTACGAATACCTTTAACATCCCTAGGATGGGGCATCTTCTCAATTGCTTCAACTTTAGCTCTATCAACTTCAATACCTCTCTTAGAAATTTTATGTCCCAATACAATTCCTTCATTAACCATAAAGTGGCATTTCTCCCAATTAAGAACAAGGTTAGTTTCTTCACATCTCTAAAACTTTATCAAGGTTTCGCAAGCAATTATCAAAAGAATTCCCATAGACAGAAAAATCATCCATGAATACCTCAACAATCTTTTCACAAAAGCCATGAAAAATAGCGGACATGCATCTTTGAAAAAGTAGCAGGAGCATTACATAAACCAAAAGGCATACGCCTATAATTAAGCACAAGTTCCATAGGGACAAGTGAAAGTGGTTTTCTCCTGATCTTTAGCTCTAACAGCAATTTGTGAAAACTGAATATCCATCAAGAAAAGCAGAAATGAGTATTTTTAGACAACCTTTCTAACATTTGATCAATAAAAGGTAAAGGGTAATGATCTTTCTTAGTAACTTTATTAACTTTTGAAAATCAATGCACATTCTATACCCTACAACTACTCTTTGAGGAATGAGCTCATCATTATCATTAGGCACAACAGTTATTCCACCTTTCTTAGGAACACAATGCAGGACTAACCCATCTACTATCAGCAATAGGATATATAACAGCTTCAAGAAGTTTTAATACCTCATTTCTTACCACATCCTTCATCTTGGGAATTAGACGACGCTGATGTTCAACAACAGGTTTTGCACCATCTTCTATATTAATGGCATGTTGGCAAATAGCAGGAGAAATCCCGTTCAAGTCATCAAGAGTGTAGCCAATAGCTCCTCGATGTTTCTTCAATATTTCCAATAACCTTTCTTCCTCAATATCTGAAAGCTTAGCACTAATAATAACAGGATATGTTTTCTTATCATCAATATAAGCATACTTAAGATTATCAGGTAATGGTTTCAAATCAAATACATGATCTTCCTTTGGTGGTGGTGTTACACCTAAATCTTCAACCGGTAAGTCATGTTTAAGAATTAGTTGACGAAGGAAAATTTCATCAAGCTCATCCCTTTCTTCCCTAAAACTTCACTCTCACTATTCTCCAAATGTTGCGCAAAGGATTACTAGGAGCAAGAGCAATAGATGCACTGTTGTTGCTGCCAAAACCCAAACCGACGGCGGACAACACGGAGGCCGGGAGGCTCGGAGACTGTGGTGGGCCCCTGGTCCCTCGGGCGACGGCCCAATGCTCCGGCACACGTCCTGGTGATTGCAGGGCGTGCCACACGACCTATACCTGGTCAGGAAGGTGTCGGATTGCTTCGATTAGTTTCCTGCATGGTAGACACGTAAACATTAAATGAGCCTCGATCGGCTCCCAGGTTACCCTGTGAATCGGCTCAAAGAGCCGATTAACCCATGGTTCCAATTGGATCTACGATAACATGGGGATCCTGCTTTATCATTACTAAGCTAAATCGATCCACGATAGTTTAGGGTTTTCACCGCATAACCGGAACATCCTACGCGTAGTTGAGCCAGCGGATACGAAAGATAACAGAAAACTAATCCTAGAACAGGCCTAAAAACCAACACGGAGTCGATTCCCGGAACATCCCTTCTTGGATCGGCAAACCGTACCTTACGCACTACTAGATCGTTCAACCCGTTTGCAAGGCCTAACCATACGGATATCAAACTAATCCTTGAGGAACAAGGAGCAACTATAACAGATCGAATCTACTAAATAAAGATGAAGCAGGGCGCTGCCCTTACACCTAAGATAGGTGTAAAGGCAGCTAGATATTCAGGGGCAGCACAACTAAGCAAGCATATTAGAGAAGCATCGATGCAAGCCCCAGAACATCTATGATAAACAGTGTTACTCGCCATCAAGAAGGCTTCAGTAGGAGCAACACAAAACAACGAATAAACAGATACTGCCTAGATCGCAAGATGCGATCTAGGCAGCATGACGCTTACCGGAAGAAACCCTCGAAACAAGGGGTGGCGATGCGCCTGGATTGTGTTTGTTGTGACGTGATCCCTCCTTTCTCAATAACCCTAGATACATATTTATAGTCCGTGGACTTTCTATCTTTGGAATAAACCTAGCTGTGTACGAACCAAACTCTATCTCTTAATTCTAAACTAACATGCGATCCACCATAATGTACAAATACACGGGCAATCTAGCCCAAATTCACGCAAGGCCGATTCAGAAACACATTATGTGTATATCCTTCAAGCCCATCTCCATCGCGGCCCATCTTCTGATTTGGCCAAAATCTGGTGATAACACATGCCCTCCTGGTTTTGGCAATAATAATTCCAAAACCACTCTGTTTTCCTTCGTCGGGTCACGCGTTGCAGAGCAGAACCGCCACAGTGCCCTTTCATCATGATGCCTTGCCTTCTCAACTTCTCCGTACTGCACGATTCAGTTTGGCACCGCATCTCGAAACGCCACGGCATTGAACCATCTTTCATTATATCCCCTTTATTTAAACTCGTCCAGGCAGTTCGCTTCCTCACTCCCCTGTTCCGCATCAGCCATCGGCAAAAAACCCCTCTCAGCCATGGATTCCTCCTCTGCCTCTTCGGCCCTCTCCTTCCAATCCTCCTCCTCCAGCGACCTCGAGCCGGAGGTCAACCTGACGGCGGTGTATGAAGCCCTCGCCCCCCAATGGTGGGACGCGAGGGATTGGGACTCCTCCGTCGAGTCGGAGGACGATGAGCCCCTGACCGACGGGGAGGACGACCTCCAATTCCTCGTTGACGGGGAGTTGGAGGAGGAGAGTGACGATGACCTCTTCTCATGGGAAGTGGACATCTCCTCCGACGAGGAGGAAGAGGAAGCGGAGGAGGACTCCTCCTCCGAGGAGTACCCACCAGCCAAGCGCTTCCGCGCCGGGTCGGATGCGACGATGACGACGACGACGAGGAGGATGAAGCCCCCGGCGGCTTCCACGGCGACGAGGACGTCGCCCGGCGCCGACGGCAGCTACGACAGCGACAACGAGGGCAGCAACGGCCCTTAGATTAGGGACTAGGATAGGGCTAGTAGTAGTGCATTAGGCACTAGATGATCCTTTTGAGAGCAATCGGCTCTTCCTTGTAAAAATCCCTCTTTGAATCAATGAAAAATGTTCCTCCAATTTGATTTTCCAATTGTCCAATTCCAATCTTCCGATTGTCAAAGTAGGTCAACGCACCAAGAACCGATAGCAACGCATCGGTCTTTCACCATCAAACTCCCATAAGGCCAAACTCAATTACCAAATTAGACAGGTTCAAGCAAACATTCCTCAAATTCAGACGGTAACTTGATACCTGATCATAATATTTTGTACCTCTAGAGTCGATGGTTGCGCATCGGCTGTTCTATTCTAAAGTCGATGTTTGTGCATCGGCTGTTTCCCAAAAAAAAAAAAAAAATTTGGCGATTTCATGCATCGGCCCCCATATTTCACTATCATCCCACATACTTGGGAAATACTTCTTGAGATGCTGGCCATTGACAGCCACTGGGAATTTCACACCGTTCAGCTCCTCGAGCATGTATGCATTACCCTTTAAAACTTGGTCGACTCTGTACGGCCGTGCCAATTTGGAGACCATTTACCATACGTTGCATCCTTAGTCCCCAATGGCAATACAACTTCCCATACCGGATCACCAACGTGGAACTCCTTCGGTCTGACCTTCTTATTATATGCACGAGCTACCTTGGCTTTGTTCTCTTTAATCTTCTCAAGCGAGCCTAAGCTCCGTTACATCCTCAATTCTATCACTCATCAGGGCTTAGTTGTTAAATCATTCTAAAACGCAACACGTCTCGACCCAGCCGTGATTTCCCAGGGCAATACAGCTTCTTGTCCATAGACTAGATGATATGGCGAGGTTTTGATCGCTCCATGACATGACATGCGGTAAGCCCACAAAGCCTCGACAATACCTCGTGCCAACGTCCAGGGCTCGTCGATTTTCCTCTTAATCAGCTTGATAAGGCTCTTGTTGGACGCTTCAGCTTGTCCATTTGCTTGAGCATAGTATGGAGACGATCGGATCAGCTTAATTCCCATGTCCTCGCAGAATTTCTGAACTCGTGAGAAACGAAGACCGAACCTCCATCGGTCGTGATAGTGTGGGAATCCGAATCTGTGAATGACATGTTCTTTCACAAAGCGATAACATCTTTCGATGCCACTGACTTCATAGGGACGACCTCCACCCATTTAGTGAAATAATCTGTAATGGCCAGCACCCACGCATGGCCTTTGCTCGATGGAGGATTGATTTTGCCGATCATATCCATGCCCCACCCTCAAAACGGCCACGGCTTGATGATGGGCTTGCTGATGCAGGTACCATCTGAATGCTCCCAAACTTCTGACATGCTTGACACCCTTTATAGTACTTAAAACAATCCTCAAGCATGGTGGGCCAATAAAACCCTGATCGCCCGATCAACCATTTCATCTTATGAGCCGATTGGTGAGTTCCACAGGCACCTTCATGTACCTCGTGTAAAAGCCGATTCGACTCGGCTGGTCCCAAACATTTGAGAAGTAAGCCTTCCAAAGTCCTGTAGAACATGTCATCTCCAATAAGGACATACTTCATGGCCTTGTATCTTATCCGTTTAGTGTGCCCGCCGAATCTTTCAAGTAATTGAAGATATCGGCTCTCCAATCATCCGGCCAGGGCCTGTACCTGAATCTCGGTTCCATCCGCTATGTCCTTGTAACCGACGCCATCTGCGCGAGATCGTTTGCTTCAGTATTTTGAGACCTCGGGATCCAATTGAAGTTTATGTACTTAAATTGTGCCATCAGCTCACGGCATTGCATCCATAATGGGAAGAGCGACTCGCTCTCACATTTGTATTCCTCCGTGAGTTGGGAAATCACCAATTTAGAGTCTCCAAACAGTTCCACCCTCTGACTTCCAATAGCAACTCCATTCCCTTGCATATGGCTTCATACTCAGCAACATTATTGGTGCAAGGGGTAGGTAACCTGATGGAGAAGGAATATGTTGCCCCAGGCGACACGAGTAGGATGCCGATCCGCAACCATCATCACAAACCGATCCATCGAAAAAGCAGGGCCCATGCACACACGAGACAGTCTTGCTATATCGTGTTGATTCGCTCAGCAATAAGATCGGCCAACGCTTGTCCCTTGGCTGCTTTCGCGGGCTGATACCGGATATCAAATTCCGATAATGCAAACATCCATTTACCGAGTCGGCCTTTCAACACAGCCGTGACATATGTTTGATGACATCTGATTTGCAGATGATGACAATCTCCGCAGTCAGCAGGATGTGGTGAAGCTTGGTGCAGGTAAAAAATAGGCAGAGGCACAACTTCTCAATCTCAGGGTACCAACACGAGTGAGGTAGAACACGGGTGAGGTAAAAAATAGGCAGGTAACATCCTTCTGCTGAGGTAGAACACAACTTTCTCCAGGCCATCATAAACTTGCACCACCACTAAAGCAATGGAAGTGTCAGCTACTGACAAGTATATATAGAATGGCCTGTCTTGCTGGGGCGGCACCAACACGGGTGGCTTCGTTAGATACTCTTTGATTTCTTCAAACGCTCGCTGTTGCTCTGCCCCCAGTGAAACTCCTCATCGACTTGATTTTTACCAATCCATGAACGGCTCAATTCGTCCTAACGGGTTGGAGATGAACCTTCGACGAAGTTGATTTTGCCGATGAGACAGAGTTCCTTCTTCGTGGTAGGTGGCTTCATTGTTCGCACTGCCTCCTGACTTTTCAGGCCGATCTCAATTCCACGTTCATGAACCAAGAAACCCAGAATTGACCGGCCGTTACACCAAAAGCACACTTCTTTGGATTCATTCGGAGCCCGAATTTTCTAGTTCGGTCCAGGACGTGTCGTAAATCCTCCAAGTGTCCTTCCACTGAAATCGACTTGACTACCACGTCATCAATGTAAATCTCCACCAACTTGCCGATCAGATCATGAAAGATGTAATTCATGGCTCTTTGGTATGTTGCGCCGGCATTTGCAGTCCAAATGTCATGACTACGTATTCAAACAAGCCCACCGAGCCTGGTACTCGAAATGCAGTCTTGTGTATATCTTCGGGAGCCATGAAAATTTGGTTGTAACGGCATTGCCGTCCATGAAACTTAAAACCTTATGACCAGCAGCCGCATTGATCAATGTCTCTGCTACCGGCATTGGATACTCATCCTTTGGAGTGGCACTATTGAGATTCTGAAAATCTATGGTGACGCGCCATCGGCCATCCTTTTTCTCCACAGGTACGATACTCGAAATCCACTCGGCATACCTGCATGGCCTGATGAACCCGGCGTTCAACATTTTCTCGATCTCCTTTTTGACTTCTTCTAAAATTTCGGCCTTCATCTGTCGTGCTCTCTGCTGGGCGGCCGAAATCCTCTTCGAGAGGAGTCGATGCTCAATGATGCTCCTGTCTACCGGGCATCTACTGTGTAATCCCGCAAAACAATCGGGTACTCCTTTAACAAAGATATCATCGGGCCCCTCAGATGCGATCTAACTTTTTGCCGATAAATGTTGGTCGTGGCTTATCCCCAGGACCAATGTCGATCTCTTCTAGCTCATCACCCGATGTAAACCCATATCCTAGCTTCCCGTCGCCTGCTAGATCGATGCTGAACACAGGCAAAACGTATGGTAAGGATAATTTTGGCCGATTGCTGGAATCAGCCTCCTTTTCAATTGCATTGCTCAATGAGGGTTTACAACTTATTTGTGTTCTACGACTACGTGACATGCTTGAGGTGAGATCATTGCTTTTTATTTTTTGGGGACCGATCGCGGGGATCGGCCTTGCCACGTACGTCCGTTGACTTTGGTCTTGCTACTCTGTCGGGCCGGTGGATAAGACCAGCCTCACCCCGTTTTTTGAAGCTTCGATGCGCTCAGCCGTCCAAACTGACTCCGGAGATCGGCTCTTGATCATCTGCGTCCCAAATATTCGTGCCAGCTATCGAGATCTCAATCGAGTCATCTGCCTGAACGACCTCCACTTCATCTCCATCCCACTGTATCAGGCATTGGTGCATTGTGGATGGAATGCGGCGATTGGCGTGAATCAATCCCTCCCGGGACAGACATAGGTGCTTTTGCTGTCGACGATGAAGAACGACGTAGGGATGGTTTTTCGGCCCACGGTTAGGTCCACGTTCAGAACGCCTCGCGCTTCTGATGCTTGGCCGTTGAAAGTCGCTTAGTGTGACGTTGGTTTTGATCAGATCCTCGTTAGAGCGTCCCAAACGCCGTAGCATGGAGTATGGCATTATATTGACTGCCGCTCCCGTGTCAACCAACATCTTGCCGACGGGTTGTCCGTTGATGTAACCTCTCAGGTACAGGGCCTTCAAATGTTTGTAGCTCCTCTCTCGTGGTTTCTCAAAGATAATCGGCCGTGGGCCGCAGTCAAGCGAGCTACTGGCACTTCTTCAGTTCTTGGAGCACGAAACTCTGACGGCAGTATGAACACCATGTTTGTGCCAGCCGATGCGAGGCATCGGCTTTCGTTTGTTTGGGGCGCCACTCTTTCTTCTGTGGACGCATCTCCGTCTCCAACGTTTGCTGAATTTTCACGGCCAGATCGGGCCGAGCTTTCCTCAATGTGTACATGTACTACGCCTCGGCTTCCTCCAAGTTACGCAGCCGCTGAACCCTACGCTTTTAGGAGTGACTGAGTCCATCAGGGCACCACCTTGGCCGGTGGTATCTATCTTCTTCTTCATCTTCTGACTCCTCGAGATGACTCAACTCGCCTGTTATGAGATGGGAGAGGTCCTAGACGCTGAACAACGAAACGTCTCCGTGTCCTTCTTCTTTGTCTACATTCGGGAGGTTGTCGACTGTGGGCAATCGGCTCATTCCCAAAACCTAGCAGTGCTTAAAGAAAGGACAATCCCAGTGTCTGTCCAGGTCTTCCTGCTCTCTTGACTTCCCCTTAGAGCGGCGCCCATAACCTTCGTCGTCTCTATCATATCGACGATATTTTCCGTTGTCTGCATCAGACCGACGATATCATTCGTCATTATATCGTACCGCCGACGTCGGTCGTACTTATGCTCATATTTGTTAAGGAGGTGCGCAGAGAGTGGTCGTTGATACCGCACGCTCCTCACTTTCTCCTCGGTGACGTACCTCCTATCATCATATCGGGGCCAGTCGCGTGGGCTGGCCTCCTCCTTTTGTTTGCCACGGGAGTGACCGACTTCTTCTTTGTCGTTGCCATGGTGGTGGACAGGCCCTGCCATGTTAACCTCGAACGAGAAACCTAGCTGCTGCCTCGTGGAGTAATCGAGTTCCACCATGTTGACGCCAGGGAATGGATGCGTGTCCACTTTCATGGCAAATTGACCGAGGATCAAACGGCCTTGTTCTATCGCCGTTTGGATCTGCCGACGCAACTCTTTGCGATCATTGGTGACATGGGTGAACGAGTGATGCCACTTGAGGTATGGTCTCCCATTCATCTCTTGCGCCGTAGGGATTTTATGGCATTCGGGTAACTTCAGCTGTTTCTCCTTAAGAAATAAATCGAATATCTGCTCGGCTTTGCTTATATCGAAGTCGAACCCTTTTGCAGGCCCTGTGGTTTCACCCATTCAGGACACAGGGGCTGCCCCCGAGCCCATTCAGCTACGGCTACTTCTACGGTCTTCGAGTCCTACATCTTGATCTCGACCAGGCTTATCGGTGTTTGGCGAACTTGTCTTGGTACAATTGGGTGGCGCTGTTCATACAATGTCAATTTCTGGACCAAGTGCGCAATGAATTGTAGTCCACTGAAAGTCGAGATCCTTGAATGGCGCTGAAGCCTACCACTGCCAGATCAACTGCTTCTTTCTCGGTTAAACGAGCCGAATAACATCGGTTCTTGTGATCTGAAGCTGAATGTATTCGACACCGTTTCTCCCTTCGCCGCACTGCTTGACTCGCAATGCCAGCCTCGGTAGCCTCGAGTGATATTGCACGTGAAGCTGCTCTTCCGGTGCTTCCACGTCGGTAGATCGGTGGCAACGAGGTGTACCCCAAAAGCTGGTCTGTGAGAGGCTGCGCAAAACCTTACTCGTAGCGGGTCGATGCATAAATCATGCCCAAGCGTGCCAAATATCGGCTCACATGCTCAATTGAGCTGGACCCTTTTGATCCATTGAACTTTGAGAACTCGGGGAGCCGATACTTGGGTGGCGGTGGAATCAAATCATATTCATTGGAGTACGGCTTGGAATAGCCGATTGCCCTCCTCTTTGGCGGGATCAGCCTGCTCTCTCAGATTGTCTTGATTTGTTCCACGAGAGTTGCTGGGCTGAGCTCTCATGACTCGTTCGGTGGCATATTTAGCTAGCCACGTGTTTATCGGCATCCGCTCAGAAGTTCCTCCTCCGGAATCCCTCACCTACAATCTGGTTTTTGTGCGAGTTGTTGCGATCGAACGTATGTGCACACATATCCATGTGGGATTTCTTTAGGCGGCTCACGGGAATTGCAATCGCCGGGATTGCCTCCCACCTTATAGACGACGTATCTTGGGGTGAACCTGTGTCTGGAGCGGCAAGCGCGAACGGCAGCTGCGGTCTGATGCAGGCAGTGGCTCTCCTGGTGAGTTCCTAGGGTAGGCCCTGACGGAGATCGATGCTTCATGATTTCTGAACCACGCGAACCCAATGCGCTCAAAAGAGTTCACCGGCTCTCGGAATGACGGTGTATAGAATGAGCCACCATGTATTAACTTCTGTGACTCAGTGCGTTCTTAGAAGGGAACAGTCTACCCCATCGAGGACGCCTTGGTGAGAATCCCTTCCACGATGCCATGTGAACAGGTCCTCTCGAAAGAGCCGATGAGATCGGCTTCGATAAGAGCTTTAACCTCATTATACTTCTTCTTGTGATCCTCGGTGAGCTCTTCGTATGTGTGGCGTGCGTCGCCATCCCGGTTCACGATGTTGGCATTTGTTGTAGAGTGTCCCACCAGTCGTGCAGAATGTGTTACTGCCAAAACCCCACCGAGACGGTGAGCAGCACGGAGCGGGAGGCTCCAGATTTCTTGGTGGGCCCTGGTCCCTTGGGCGACGGCCCGCAATGCTCCGGCACACGTCCTGGTGATTGCAGGCGTGCCACGACCTATACAGTCGGGGAAGGTGCGGATTGCTTCGATTAGTTTCTGCATGGTGGACACGTAAACATTAAATGAGCCTCGATCGGCTCCCAGGTTACTGTGAATCGGCTCAAAGAGCCGATTAACCATGGTTCCAATTGGATCTACGATAACATGGGGATCCTGCTTTATCATTACTAAGCTAAATCGATCCACGATAGTTTAGGGTTTTCACCGCATAACCGGAACATCCTACGCGTAGTTGAGCCTGGCAGATACGAAAGATAATAGAAAACTAATCCTAGAAGAGGCCTAAAAACCAACACGGGGTCGATTCCCGGAACATCCCTTCTTGGATCGGCAAACCGTACCTTACGCACTACTGGATCGTTCAACCCGTTTGCAAGGCTAACCATACGGATATTAAACTAATCCTTGAGGAACAAGGAGCAACTATAACAGATCGAATCTACTAAATAAAGATGAAGCAGGGCGCTTAGGTGTAAGGGCAGCTAGATATTCAAGGGCATCACAACTAAGCAAGCATATTAGAGAAGCATCGATGCAAGCCCCAGAACATCTATGATAACAGTGTTACTCGCCATCAACAAGGCTTCGATGAGCAACACAAAACAACGAATAAACGAGATCTGCTAGATCGCAAGATGCGATCTAGGCATTACTCGGAAGAAACCCTCGAAACAAAGGGTGGCGATGCGCTGGATTGTGTTTGTTGTGAACGTGATCGTCATCCTTTCTCAATAACCCTAGATACATATTTATAGTCCGTGGACTTTCTATCTTTGGAATAAACCTAACTGTGTACGAACCAAACTCTATCTCTTAATTCTAAACTAACATGCGATCCACCATAATGTACAAATACACGGGCAATCTAGCCCAAATTCACGCACGAGGCCGATTCAGAAACACATTATGTGTATATCCTTCAAGTCCATCTCCATCGCGGCCCATCTTCTGATGTGGCCAAAATCTGGTGATAACAACTGTTCAACTCTAAAATCATCATTAGGCAAATCAGCTTTATAAGGAGTTTTGGAAAATTTAGAGAAGTTAAACTCATAAGATTCAACAAATTTAGTAACAATTTTCTCTTTCTTGCAATCTATAATAGCTCCACAAGTATTCAGAAAAGGTCTATCAAAAATAATAGAACAAGACTTACAAGCAGAACCAAGTACCAAAAAGTCAGCAGGATATTTAATCTTACCACATAGAACTTCAACATCTCGAACAATACCAATGGGAGAGATAGTTTCTCTATTAGCTAGCCGAATAACCACATCAATATCTTCAAGTTCACAGAGCCAATTTCATGCATAATTTCCGTGTAGAGCTCATAAGGAATGACACTAATACTTGCACCAATGTCGCATAAACCATAATAGCAATGATCACCAATTCGAACAGAGAGCACATGAACACTGGCTTTCCTAGACTTATTTGGATGCGAAACAATATTAGAAGCATCTTCACAAAATAATATGACCATCTTCCACATTTAGTCACAAGATCTTTAACTATTGCAACGGCAAGTTCAACCTTTATTTGTTCTTCGGTTCTATAGGTTTCTTTGCACTTTTATTAACTACACTAGTTATAACAGAATACTCCTTCATTTTAGGGAAAGGAGTTTTCAATATAAGCTTCAGGAAGAACATGATCAACAGTTTTAATTTCAATACATTTACCTTTAGGTGAATCAGTTTTATCTTTATAAGGTTCATGATACTTATCAAAATTCTTCCTAGGCAATTCAAAATGAGAAGCAAAGGCTTTATAAATATTTGCAACAACTTGAGAGTCAAGACCATATGTAGCACTTATATTACGATATTCATTATCCATAAAAGTTTCAATGCATTCATAATCATAATTTATACCGACACTCTACCTTTGTCATTCTCCCATCCTTCGGTATTTTCTTGGATTCAATCAAGAAGGTCACATTTAAACTCTTCTTTGGCTACGTGAATGATCCAGGAACAAAAGTATCCAGCAAGGTTTTATCTTGAAAAAGCAGGTCTTGCATAGAAATTATCAATAATAATATTCGGGAAGCTCATGAATGGGGCATTTGAGCATTAAAGACTTCAATCTACACGCTTGGGCAATACTCTCTCCATCATGAGGCGAATTATATATCGGTTGCGGTCTTTGTGAATTTCACTTGGAGGATAGAATTTGGAATAAAATAGAGGCACAATATCCTTCCAATCAAGAGAACGCCCATCCTTCAACAGTTTATACTAATGCGCTTTACCGGATAGACATAACAAATAATTTCTTCCTAACTTCATCCATTGAAATACCTGCACACTTGAATAACCCGCATAATTCATGTAAAAATAGTAAATGATCTCCAGGATGAAGAGTTCCATCCCCTTCATAGCGGTTATCCACAACACGTTCAATAATTTTCATAGGTATTTTATATGGTATTACTTCCTCACCTGGCGCCTCATCCACTACCGTTGCGGTAGTAGTAGATTTCCCAAATAGAAATTCAAGGAGGATCTCTCCATAATGATTTATAGCAGCAAGTAGAAACAAAATCAGCACGTACGGTAAAAGTTTCCTTACCAATTCCACTTACCAATAGCGCTTCTCCCCAACGGCGCTAGAAAATAGTCTTGATGACCCACAAATATAGGGTGTATCGTAGTACTTTCGATAAATAAGAGTGTCGAACCCAACGAGGGAGCGAGAAGGTGTTGACAAGCGATTTCGATGAAGGATTCATGTAAATGCTCACGAGACAAGTTTTGGGGGTTTTGATATAGCGGATAAATAAAGTACAAGTAAATAAAATGCGAGAGAAATAATTGCAGAGAGTGGCCCAATCCTTTTTAGCACAAAGGAAAAAGTTTGTTTACTTATAATGACCAAACGTTCTTGAGGACACACGGGATTTTAGTCTAGTGCTTTCGTTTCATACGTTGATTAATCTTCATTGTTTTGATAAGTGTTGTGTGGGTGAACCTATGCTAATGCACCGCCCTTCCTAGGACTAATACATACTTGTGATTATACCCCTTGCAAGCATCGCAAATACAAAAAAGTAATTAAGATAAATCTAACCACAGCCTTAAACTCTGAGATCACTATCCCTCCTGCAGATATACTAACGGGGGTTTAGGTTGCTGTCACTCCGGCAATTAACCCACAATTAGCAAACGAATACAAGATGTACTCGCCTAGGCCCATAAAGTTGAAGTATCATGTAGTCGACGTTCACATGACACCACTAGAAGAATAACACCACAACTTAAATATCATAACATTGAATATTACTCAACCATAATTCACTACTAACATTTAGACTTCACCCATGTCCTCAAGAACTAAACGAACTACTCACGAGACATCATATGGAACATGATCAGAGGTGATATGATGATGAATAACAATCGAACATAAACCTTGGTTCAATGGTTTCACTCAATAACATCAATAACAAGTAGTAATCAACAGGAGAGTTTCCCTATCAAACAATCAAGATCCAACCCAAATTGTTACGGCGGTGACGAGGTGCGGCGGTGGAGATGGCGGTGTAGATGGTGGAGATGATGATGATGATGATGATGATGATGATGATGGAGATGATGTCCAGCTCGATGACGATGGCGATGGTCGATTTCCCCCAGGAGGGAATTTCCATTCCTGCCCGCCGGAGAGCTCTTCTCTCTGGTGTCTCTCCGCCCCGTAGAGGCGGCTCTGTCAATTCTCAACTCCCCGTGTCTTAGGTTTCGGGCGAAGAAGTGCGAAGGATAGGCGGGAGGGGGCTGTGGGCCCCCCCACATGGCGGCGCGGCCGGGCCGGGCCCGCGCCGCCCATATGGGGGCCCATGGTGGCCCTCTCGGCTCCTCCTTACGCTCCCCTTCGTCTCTGGAAAAATAGGATTTTTCATATAATTTCCATCAATTGTTGATCTTCCAAAATATGGTGTCCTGACGGTGCTTTTTCCAGCAGAATCCTGACTCAGGTGAATAATTCTCCAATGATCATGAAACATGCAAAATAGGTGAAATAACATAAGTATCATCTCTAAATATGAAATATATCAATGAATAACAGCAAATTATGATATAAAATAGTGATCCAAAATGGACGTATCAACAACCAAACACGGTCTCGTGCTGTCCCACGCGGTCCCTTCCTACCAACCCCACACGACGCGGCCCCACAGACGACGCAGCCCCACAGATGACGCGGCGCAACACGTCAGCACCGAACGTTCGAATAAACGAATTCCTTCCGTACGAGCTCCATGCGGGTTTCGGACAAAGGCTTGGGGAAAACTAAGGAAAAACTAAGGGGCTGAGGAAAACTGAGTACAACTAAGGACCCGAGGGCACGAAAATAGAAATCCCTAAATTCTATGGAGGCACTTAGTGAGAGTTTGGGTTTTCTCAAGGCAAAGGTATGACAAATCCACCCAAAGCTCCTTGCATGATCATGTGTTGCCATTTTGTGCATATGCCTTATAAACTTGTCAAATATCCTTGTTGCATATGTGCATGGTTTGTAGAATCTAGGGGGAGTTGTTTCTCTAGGATGCGTGCATTTGTATACAAATGCATATTTCAAATATGCACGCATCTAGGGGGAGCTCCGCCTAGTTTTTGCAAATCGAGAGCCTTATAATAATATCTTATGCTATGTTGCAAATTCTTGTGTTGTCATCAAACACCAAAAAGGGGGAGATTGAAAGAGCAAGATCTATATCCCGTGTTTTGTGTGTTTGATGACAACGCTTGAATGAATTTAACCGTGCGCAAAGATTGTCTTTGATAGATTTGCAAGCGTATGGTGCCCTCGCTGAACACATTGTGGTACAGTTCTTAGGTTGCTATGTTTGTGTGTGTGTGCGCGAGGGGAGAGAAAAAACATTGGGCGTGGCGGTACTTGCAGCCGCGCGCGTAAACACCCTACCACTCTAAGCTGCTAAGGGGAGACTGCCCCGGCCTGAAACAAACACGGTACCGATGACCCACAATGTAGGGGATCGCAACGGTCTTCGAGGGAAGTAAAACCCAATTTATTGATTCGACACAAGGGAGCCAAAGAATATTTGTAAGCCTTAACAGCGGAGTTGTTAATTCAGCTGCACCTAGAAACAACTTGCTCGCAAGAGTTTATCAGTAGCAACAGTTTTATAGCAGTAGGAGTGGTGAAATAACAGCAGCAGTGATTATAGTAAACATCAGGATTAAAATACTGTAGGCACAGGGATGGATGAACGGGCGTTGCATGGATGAGAGAATTCATGTAACAATCAAGGTAGGGCATTTGCGAGATAATAATAAACGGTATCCAAGTACTAAACAATCCATAGGCATGTGTTCCGTATATAGTCATACGTGCTCGCAATGAGAAACTGTCAACACCCGGATTTTTAAGTCCGGATGCCTATTATGTCATTCATCGCAATCCCAGGAATAATGTTGTTGCGAGACATAACAATTGATACCATAAGTCATCATTCATTACAAACCATCATTGTCTTACAAGGGATCACATGATCCGATATTACACAAATAGTTGATCTATTGATCAACGAACAACATAGTAGCGGAAGCGTAATAGAAGTGGACTATCTATTCCACAGGCCAACGCTTGACGGGGCGATTCCTAGTTGTTGTAGAGACGTCCTGCCCGTCATCCTCATCTTTGCTGCTCTTCTTCATATTCTGGCCATTTGAATAGCCGGGGACACAGCCGTGAGTACTTAAGTACTACGCAAACTAATACTAAGTAATTAAAATTAACATTAATAAGGGGTGCTAAGCTCTAGTTTTATTTGCATAAAGCAGTTTTCGTTCATAAGTATTTCATAAAGACTAAGCATAAGTTAACTAGCTCAAGTGGGAACATTAGTGTCATTCCCACCACTCAGTTGTGTTTCAAATTCAAGTCACCACTTCAAACTCAACCATCCTTTTCAAATAAATTTCTAATGACGGAATATGGCCTTTCCAATTGTCGTAACCAGTGGACACGGCTATTCAAATAGTTTTACACTCTGCAGAGGTTGCACACTTGTGCCACAACATTTTATTACATCCGTCAGAGACAACTCTGAATAATCGTAACTCAGTACACGGATCATCAACTCTAACCTTTCACTTACACGTCCTAGTATAGGCACCTCTCCCCATGAGCTTGGCCTCCCGGTGAAAACAAACCGTCAACCCGGGAACTGCACAGGGCTTGGGCCGGACAATTCACCTCATTCACGTCATTTCACATTTCTCGGAGGCAGCCTCGGCATAACCCCTATGACGCTTGTTTAGAGGGAACCCATACTAAGACATATAAACTTCTAGTTAGACCCTACCCATAATCAGGTATTGTGGGGGTACTTGTATATTGGAAAGGTATCGCATTCAAACCCAGCCATTAGTTTTAAATCAAGTCACCAAGCAATTCATTTCATTCAAGTCATATTCACCTTCAATCCTTCAAAGTCATTTCACATCACAATGTTCCCATCTAGAGTAGTCAATTTTAGTTATTTAGCACTAGCCACTAGTCATGAGGGGTGCTAACTTAGCTTGATTGCCATAGACTAACTTTGATGACATTGTTCTATTCTAGACCAAGTGAATCATGAATCAAAAAGTACCTTGATAGAATAAAGTAATAAAACTTGAAAGCAAAACTTGTAATAAAAACTGGGATAGGCCTAGTGAACATAAAATAAAAAGGTGGGGTGCTTTGCTCTTGGAGAGCTTTGCACTTTGCAAGGGTATTAGCTTGCCTTGGGTGGTGTACTGATCAAGGTGGTCTTCCTCTCCCTGGAAGTAGACCTCCTCCTCCTCGGTGTACTCCTCGGTACTAGCGTCTAAATACGAGTATAATACACACAATCACCACACAAAGCTCAAATACTAAACTAAGCACACACATGAATCACTCCTACTATGCTATCATAACAACATGCTTATTAGGTGGGTTGACTTAACTTCATTCTTAAGAAAAATAATTTCCTCTCATTATAAATATTAATGTGTATTTCTATTTATTTCTTGAGAGAAAATAATTTCCTCTCATTGAATCATATTAAGATTTAATTTCCTCAATTAATATCATATGACCTAGGTTGACCAAGGTCAACCTCTTCATAAGTATTATTTGGGAAAAGGATTTAAATGAGGTACATCACCTCATGCCTTTTAATAACTCATGATTAATGATTTAATATCATCAACTAATTTAATATGAGTTTAACATGACCATGGTGTCTTCCTCATATTAACTTAGTGGAGACAAGATTTAAATGAGAGAGATGCTCTCATACATATTAATAAAGGATAAGTTTATTTAAAAAGCACTATAAATAGCCATAGGGCCAATTTTTAAACAAGGATATGATCATACAAACAACTATCCAATATTTTTACATATTCAGATAGATATATTGAAATATGATTTTGAGAGTTGGTTTCAACTTAAAAGCATTTTTATTTAATTTTTAATAATTAATTGAAGTGGAAAAAGGCCCTGCCTTGTTTATTTTGTCACATTTATTCTACCAATGATCTATGGTTGAGACCAGTGTAGTTTTGTAGATATTTTCACAAGGTTTCCAAATATATAAAATTTGTAAAATTTGGTTTGGTAGATTTTATTCTATTTAATTTTCCAAAACAGCATCTGAGGAGAAATAATTAAATTCGAAAATTCCAATTTAAATTAAAAGGGCCTGGCGGGAAACTAAACGGGCTGCACAGGGGAAAAGGGAAGTGGGCCGGCCCGGCAGTGCGTCCAACGCAGCGGGCCGCCTGACAGTGTGGGGACCACACGTCAGTGAGTTTCAAACGCCGAATCGGTACGAGGAAAGGGGGCCGTAGGATTAGAGCAAGATCGAACGGACGACGATCATCGTCGTCTCCGACGAGAAGGCGAGCACCGGCGGCGCAGGTAGGGGGTCGACGGACTCACCGAGGCTCCAGCGAGGGTGGGCAGTATGCGTGGGGAGGTTGTCGACGACGGCGAGGCGCCTGGTAGCAGTGGCGTCGAGGAGGTGCTCCAACGGAGGCACCTCTTCGGGCTCCGGTGGTCCGCGTCCAAGGCGGCGGCCGTCAAGCTCAGGCGAGGTGGCTAGGCGGCTCAGGCGATCGGGAAGAGAGGAGTGGTGGCTCGGGAGGGGAGTGCTCAATTTATAGGGGCGAGGCAGTGCTGCGGGGCCGTGGTGAAGTCATCGTCGCCGACGATGCTACAACGGCGCAGGGGCACTGGCGATGTTGCACACGAGTGGGCGATGTCCTGGCGGTGACGCAGCGCTTGACGGTGTTGAAAAAGATGCAGATGGGAGGACGTGCGCATGACGGGAGCTTGCGCACCGCGCGGGCGTCGTCAGCGGGCGTGGCGCACGGCGTTCCCGCGGACCAATGGCGGTGTCTGGGCGGCTCACCGTGGCGTCGTGAAGCGTTTGGCGCTGGAGGCAAGGGCTGGGGTCAACGGGAGAGGCCTGGCGTCGACGTGGTCGGGCGTGTCTGCGGTGCTCGCCGTGCACGCTCTGGCGCGCGCGTGCACGCCTGGGCACGTCTGGGCTTCACGTTTCTGGTGCGTTTGATGCACCATTTGATCGAGCGTCGTGTCTAGCAGACTCAGTGGAGTGTGAGGAACACCAGTGACATGTTGGTGCACGTTGGACACGTCTAGAAGGAGAGAGGGCAAGGGTGGTTGCATGCCATGCCACGGCATGGCATGGTTTTGTCAAATGGTGACGATGGCCTGCTCCAATCTTTGTCTATGGCGTTTGGCAGGGTGCCAGGGGTACACAGGAGTACAAATGGTGACCTAGGTTGGATGGTGGAGGCAAGGAACTGCTGGACATTGCCATGTCCAGAGTTGGCAGGTTGGTGCACTCAAGGTGCTCGACCAAATGGCCGCAAGAACTTTGTTTTGGAATTTTTGAGTGAATTTTGGTGGGTTTGCATGGAATATTGTTTGGAATGGTTTGGTGGTGTTGGTGGTCAAGTTTGAATGGTTTTGCAAAAATCCAAAATGCACATGATCTTCACTTTCAAATCTGGTTCCAACTTTGCTTGATGAAATCTTTGAATCTAGAAGGAATTGGTATGGGGTTGCTTGAGCAAAGTTGTTCACTTTTATGTTGTCTTGGATGAGGTGCAAAGATTTGACAAAGTTTAGTTTAGAATTTTTGAAATAACAGAGCTCAAAGTGGGCATCAGGTTATAAAAGTCAAAAGTGACCATAATTTTATGTGAGCTCATATTTCCTTCAATTTTGATTGGGTTTGAGTTTCTTTGATTGCAAAGGTGTTTAAATGTTGTTAGTAACCTTTTACAACTAATGGTGCAAGCCATTATGGCCTAGATCACTTATTTGTAACTTTGGCCAAATTCATATGTGAGGGTGTGTGGGGTTTTTCTCTTTTATTTCTTATTTTCTTTTTCTTGAGTTGGGTTGATCAAGTGATCATGTGATTAGGGTTTTGGGCACATTGGCCCCCACATCACAATCATCATGGAAAAAATGCACACTTAGCACAAAATAAGTATGAGTGTATGCATAGTACTTGTGTTATGAAAAAGTTTTTGTTGGTTCTCAAATTTGGGTTTTGGGAATAACTCTCTTTATCTCTTTATTGCATTTTTGGGATGTTACAAACCCTTCCCCCTTACAAAAGATCTCGTCTTGAGATCTTAAAGAAAAACTAGGTACTAAAGAGATCTGGGTATTCCTTCTTCATGTCCTCTTGCGCTCCCGAGGTGGCTTCTTCGGTATGATTGCTCCATTGAATCTTCAACTTGATACTCCTGGTGCGGGTGGTTCTGTATGCTTCTTCCGGGATGCGAATAGGCACTTCTCGATATGTCAAATCTGAGTTGATGTCCACCGATCTGTGATCAATATTCTTGAACACTTAGGTCTTCTCCGGTACTTCCAGGCATTTCCGGAGCAGTGAGATGTGGAACATTGTGCACAGCCGCCATTTCTTTTGGTAGTTCCAGTTGATAGCTTCTTTGCGACTCAGAACTTTGGAGGGTTCGACATATCGGGGCGCAAGCTTTCCTTTCAGCTGGAATCTTTGCATTCCTTTGAGGGGTGATACCTTGAGATAAACAAAATCTCCAATCTCGAATGTCATCTCTCGGCGTCTCTTGTCGGCGTAGCTCTTGATTGAGTGGTCTTGAGGTACTCGCGGATCTTGTGCACCTTCTCTTCGGCTTCTCGAAGAACATCCGGTCCAAAGACTTGGCTTTCTCCGACTTCAGATCAATTCGGGGTGCGACACTTCCTTCCGTCGGGGCTTCAAGGGGCCATCTGTAAGCTGGCTTGGTAGCTATTATTGTACGAGAATTCTGCGTAAGGCAAACAGTCTTCCCACTTGGATCCATATTCCATTACACAGGCTCTGAGCATGTCCTCGAGTATCTGGTTGACTCTTTCAGTCTGTCCATCGGTCAGGGGTGATAAGCGATGCTGAAATTCAGCCTGGTTCCAAGTCCTTCATGTACCTTTTGCCAGAATCTGGAGGTGGCGATCCTCTATCTGACATTATCGACTTCGGTGTTCCGTGCAGGGCGACTATTCTGGATATGTACAACTCTGCTAGCTTCGGGCCTTGATAGGTGGTTTTGACGGGGATAAAATGGGCTACCTTGGTTAATCTGTCTACCACTACCCAAATAGAATCATTTCCTTTGCTAGATTTGGGCAATCAGGTGATAAAGTCAAGTGTGAGTCACTTCCATTCGGAATCGTAAGGGTTGCAATGATCAGCGGGTCGTTGATGTTCTACCTTGACTCTCTGACAGATCACACTTAGCTATGTAGCTCCCGATTTCTCGCTTCATTCCATGCCACAAAATTGTTCCTTCAAATCTTGGTACATCTTGGTACCTCAGGGATGGATAGAGTATAGGGTGTAAGTGGGCCTCCTTGGTATGACTTGCTTCAATTAGGTGACGGCACACCGCGGCGACCGTTGTACCAAAGTACTCCTTCTTCATCTTAGCGAATCCCGGTGCCTTTCCTGCTGCAATTTGACTCTTAATTCCGTCAATGCTATTTCCTTTCTGGCTTCCTTGATTTGGCTAATCAAAGTAGGTTGCAGCTCTATACGCTAGATATTCTTCACTAACTGGCTCCAACCTAAACTGTTCAAACTCTTCATGCAAGCTAGGTTGTTCTGTTGCTATCATGGAGTTCAGCTGACACAGTCTACTCAAAGCATCTGCTACTACATTGGCTTTAGGGGTGATAGTGGATTTCCATATCATAGTCCTTGATCAGCTCTAACCATCTTCTTTGCCTCATATTCAGCTCATACTGTGTGAAGATATGCTTGAGCTCTTGTGATCCGAATAGATCTGCATGATTACCCATGAGGTAATGACGCCAAACTTTCAAGGCTAGCACTACTGCTGCAAGTTCGAGGTCATGGGTTGGGTAGCTCTGCTCATGTTGGTTCCGGGATAGATAAGATATCACCTTTCCTTCTTGCATCAAACACATCCAAGACCAATCTTAGATGCGTCACAATAACGTCAAAGGGCTTGGTGATGTCCGGCATGATTAGGATGGGGGCTGTGGTTAGTCTGGTCTTAGCTGCTTGGAAGCTGGCTTCACATTTATCATTCCATTCAAACTTCTTGTCTTTCTTCAGGTGTTTCTAGCAATGCTTGAGAATCTTTCACAAATCTGCGGTAATATCCGGCTAATCAAAAATGCACGGACCTCGAGTGCGTGTGGTTGGGGTTTTCCATTCTTCAACGGTTTTGATTTTGGCGGGATACGCAATTCCCCATCTGGACAAGATGTGTCCCAGAATCAACCTCTTTCAACCAAAACTCGCCTTCTTGAACTTGGCGTACAACTTGTGCTGTCTAAGGGTTCTAGGATAACCTCCAAATGTTGCTCGTGTTCCTCTTCGGTTTTGGGTAGATAAGGATGTCGTCGATGAAGACAACGACAAACTTATCCGGAAAGTTCATGAAAATCTTATTCATGAGGTTCATGAAGTAGGCGAGGGGCATTGGTTAATCCAAATGACATGACATTGTACTCACACAACCCATATCTGGTGGTAAAGGCAGTCTTGGGGATATCAGATGCACGGATCTTCAGGCGATGGTAACAGGTCTAAGATCAATCTTAGAGAATACGGTGGCACCGATCAAGCTGGTCCAAGCAGGTCTTCTATCTTTGGCAAGGGGTATTTGTTTTGATGGTGACATCGTTAAGCTTACGATAATCCGTACATAACGGCACCATCCTTCTATCCACAAACAACACTAGTGATCTCCAAGGCGACATGGTAGAATCAGACCTTTGAACAACATATCATCAGTTGCTTCTTGGTTCTACTAACTCTGCTGGGTTCATACTATAGGCTCTATGGGCTATAGGTGGTTCCGGGAATTAACTCGATGATAAATTGATATCCCGATCCGGGGGCATACCGGGTAGATCATCTGAAACACATCGTGTCGACAGACGACGATCTGATCCCGAGTTGGTTTGGCTATACTTTGATTGCAGGTGAAATTTCTAGGTAGTCTTTCGATACATGTTCTATTGTTATTCGGTGCTACTAGTCATGATGGCCTTCTTGGCGCAATCTATCAATCCATGATGTTTAGCCATCCAATCCATACCTAGATACTACTTCCAATCCTTTTGTTCCCCGAACAATTAAGTTTGCAAAAAACACTATTTCTTGAATTATGATGGGTACTTCTTTGCAAAATTTTCTAGCTTTTGTATTGATCCCGGTATTTGAACTATCATGACATGTTTCAAGCTGATGGGTTGAATCTTACTAGTGCACACAAAATCTTCTGTAACAAATGAATGCGATGCTTCTGAATCAAACAACACTCTTCTTGGTATTATAGAGAACATACCCAACACCACATGGTGCTTCTGGGCTTCCTCGGCATTCATGTGGTGGCGACCTCATGGTTGTTCGGGTTGTTGAGAGCGAACTTCTTCTTGCGGGTGGAGACAAGGCTTCTGCTGGGCGGGTGCAGCGGTGTTGCCGAGCGAGCTTGCCCAGCCTTTTGGGGCACTCATTGGAGTAGTGTCCCACTATGCCGCATTCATAACAGGTGATAGTGGCTTTGTCCTTGGGAGCGACAGGGATAGCATTGCTTCCGGTCCTCGGGGCTGTGTTGGAGTTATTGGGGTTGTTGTTGGGGGCTCTCGGCGGAGCTGTTGTTCTTTGTGGTGCACATAGTTGTTGTTGTGGTGGTGGGGGCCTCCGGGCCTTGGGTTTCCTCCGCTCCGATTCTGAAAACCGGGCGCGACATCTAGTTCTGGGGCTTGGTGTTTCGGGGGTTGAAACCACCGCTTGAGCTGAAGCGAAACCGTGGGGTATTGCTGGGCCACTTTGATTCATCATGCGGCGTTTGCGGTTTTCATTTGCACTGGTGCGTTTGCCTTCCATCGGATGGCCGAGTCCACGAGGGCTTCTAGATCGGCGAAGGGGATGTTGACTAAGGCATGCCATCTCATCGTGCGGACCGTTGAGGAATCTCTCCTTCCTTTTTTCAGTGGTATCGGTTTCATCGGGCGTACCTTGACGAGGGTGAGGAACCTGTGCGGTATTCTACCGACATCCGTCCTTGCTTCAGTTCACGGAATTCATCTCTCATTTTCTTGATCAAACCTGGTGGCACATGATACTTGCTAAACTTGAGCTTGAGTCAGCCCAAGTCATCATTTGTCGACAAACAACTGAGCGCTTGTCCACCAAGCTCTTGCTGGTCCGACAAGGTAGTGCGTAGCAAACATCACCTTCTCATTTTCATCTACTCAGCTACCTCCAAGTTGTTTTCCATCGTTTGCAACCAATCATCTGCATCTAAGGGTTCTTCAGTCTTGCTGAAGACGGGTGGGTTGGTGTTTTGGAAATTCTTAAGTTTCGATCCAGGATGATCATGGTTTCCATGGCCCTGATTGGCGATCTGCTGCAGTGCTGCTATGTTGGCTTGCCTTTCAGCCCTTTCATCTTCTCTGTCGGCCAATAGTGTTTGCAGTAATTGCATCATTGCATCTTGATTGCGGTTCGGAGGGGCCATCTGAACAGGTAGATAGATCATGAGATAAGAGGGAATTTTCTATGCATGGCTTATTTTGAGTTAAGTTTAAACTTAAAACTTGAGATATTTTCATGATGAACATAACACCCATTTTATTTATTCACAACAAACGTCACACCTTACAAGTTCAAACACTAAGGGTTTTAAGAACCCTTCTTCCACAAACTACGATACATGGTGCGGGATACAACTCACACCTACGTAAGTGAAGCTAGTGCACTACTCCTCATCGTCTTCATCCACATCGATGGGAATGATCCCATCCTCCTCGGACTCCAGAAGCTCGTAGTCCTCCTCATGAGTGAACTCATCATCCTCAAAGTCGTTGTCGTCACTCGGGAAGTCATCGCCTCCTTGGATGTCTTCTCCATCCCCCTCCATCTCCTGGATCTGGTCCTGCTGGGTCGGACAGTCTCCAAGGTGCGTATCTTCTCGCGAAGACGTGTGATAGTAGCGTCCTTCTTGGCGCGGTGCAGGCGGAGTGACCTGCGGTCCTTGGCGAGTAGCCTGATGGCATCGGCATGATGAGCCAAAGCCATGCAGAGCACGGTGGCGTGGACACGCGTCGGCTCGGGTCCTTCGGGTCTCATGTAGCATAAAGTCCGGATGCTCCACATGATGCTTGAGCACCGGGTGCGAAGAGAGTGCCATGGGCTCTCCCATGGTGTCGTGCCTTGCGAAGTGGGCGAAGCGGGTTCCACGGAGTGCGGCGATGTTCTGTCCGCACACCGGGCAAGTCCCTCCTGAAGGGCATGAGCAAGCCCGTCCACCCAGTTGCATGCCTTGAAGGAGAAAAGGATCCTCTCCGAGATGGGAGGCTCTGGGCTTCCCTTCAAGTCGCGGTGATCATCCTTTGCTGTTCCCCTCGGGGGTTTGTGGATCCGGACTCGGTGGGCCAGGGAGGTGGGCGTTCAAGCTTCTCGGACACTAGGTACAAGTCGCTCGAACACGGACTTCCTCCGTTTCCCAGCTCGTAGGACTCCAGTCTGGACGTAGTGCTCCATCTGAAAGTGAAATGGATGAGTAAGTTAGAGATGTGAACAAGTGTGGCAAAATTTTAGATGGATTTAAAAGGAGGAGCATGGCTTGTCATTTTTGAAAAGATCTTATAGAGAAGAACATGAGTAAGTTTTTCATAAATATTTACTTCATTGGTTTTAGAAACTAAAGTCTTCAGAACGTCCATTCTAAACTAGGGTCTCCTAAGGTCAAACAATGGCTCTGATACCAACTTGTCAACACCCGGATTTTTAAGTCAGGATGCCTATTATGTCATTCATCGCAATCCCGGGAATATTGTTGTTGCGAGACATAACAATTGATACCATAAGTCATCATTCATTACAAACCATCATTGTCTTACAAGGGGATCACATGATCCGATATTACACAAATAGTTGATCTATTGATCAACGAACAACATAGTAGCGGAGCGTAATAAGAAGTGGACTATCTATTCCCGGGCCAACGCTTGATCGAGCGTTCTAGTTGTTGTAGACGTCCTTTAGCCGTCATCCTGTCTTCTTGCTCTTCTTCATATTACGGCCATTTGAATAGCAGGACACGTAGTGAGTACTTCAAAGTACTTGCAAACTAATACTAAGTAATTAAGATTAACATTAATAAAGGGGTGCTAAGCTCTAGTTTTATTTGCATAAAGCCAGTTTTCGTTCATAAGTATTTCATAAAGACTAAGCATAAGTTAACTAGCTCAAGTGGGAACATTAGTGTCATTCCCACCACTCAGTTGTGTTTCAAATTCAAGTCACCACTTCAAACTCAACCATCCTTTTCAAATAAATTTCTAATGACGGAACAGTATGGCCTTTCCAATTGTCCGTAACCGTGGACACGGCTATTCAAATAGTTTTACACTCTGCAGAGGTTGCACACTTGTGCCACAACATTTGATTACATCCGTCAGAGACAACTCTGAATAATCGTAACTAGTACGCGGATCATCAACTCTAACCTTTCACTTACACGTCCTAGTATAGGCACCTCTCCCCATGAGCTTGGCCTCCGGTGGCTCGTAGTCAACCCGGGAAGCTGCACAGGGCTTGGGCCGGACAATTCACCTCATTCACGTCATTTCACATTTCTCGAAGGCCTCGGCATAACCCCTATGACGCTTGTTTAGAGGGAACCCATACTAAAACTATAAACTTCTAGTTAGACCCTACCCATAGTGGTGTTGTGGGGGTACCTCCATATTGGAAAGGTATCGCATTCAAACCCAGCCATTAGTTTTAAATCAAGTCACCAAGCAATTCATTTCATTCAAGTCATATTCACCTTCAATCCTTCAAAGTCATTTCACATCACAATGTTCCCATCTAGAGTAGTCAATTTTAGTTATTTAGCACTAGCCACTAGTCATGAGGGGTGCTAACTTAGCTTGATTGCCATAGACTAACTTTGATGACATTGTTCTATTCTAGACCAAGTGAATCATGAATCAAAAAGTACCTTGATAGAATAAAGTAATAAAACTTGAAAGCAAAACTTGTAATAAAAACTGGGATAGGCCTAGTGAACATAAAATAAAAAGGTGGGGTGCTTTGCTCTTGGAGAGCTTTGCACTTTGCAAGGGTATTAGCTTGCCTTGGGTGGTGTACTGATCAAGGTGGTCTTCCTCTCCCTGGAAGTAGACCTCCTCCTCCTCGGTGTACTCCTCGGTACTAGCGTCTAAATACGAGTATAATACACACAATCACCACACAAAGCTCAAATACTAAACTAAGCACACACATGAATCACTCCTACTATGCTATCATAACAACATGCTTATTAGGTGGGTTGACTTAACTTCATTCTTAAGAAAAATAATTTCCTCTCATTATAAATATTAATGTGTATTTCTATTTATTTCTTGAGAGAAAATAATTTCCTCTCATTGAATCATATTAAGATTTAATTTCCTCAATTAATATCATATGACCTAGGTTGACCAAGGTCAACCTCTTCATAAGTATTATTTGGGAAAAGGATTTAAATGAGGTACATCACCTCATGCCTTTTAATAACTCATGATTAATGATTTAATATCATCAACTAATTTAATATGAGTTTAACATGACCATGGTGTCTTCCTCATATTAACTTAGTTGAGACAAGATTTAAATGAGAGAGATGCTCTCATACATATTAATAAAGGATAAGTTTATTTAAAAAGCACTATAAATAGCCATAGGGCCAATTTTTAAACAAGGATATGATCATACAAACAACTATGCAATATTTTTACATATTCAGATAGATATATTGAAATATGATTTTTGAGAGTTGGTTTCAACTTAAAAGCATTTTTATTTAATTTTTAATAATTAATTGAAGTGGAAAAGGCCCTACCTTGTTTATTTTGTCACATTTATTCTACCAATGATCTATGGTTGAGACCAGTGTAGTTTTGTAGATATTTTCACAAGGTTTCCAAATATATAAAATTTGTAAAATTTGGTTTGGTAGATTTTATTCTATTGAATTTTCCAAAACAGCATCTGAGGAGAAATAATTAAATTCGAAAATTCCAATTTGAATTAAAAGGGCCTGGCGGGAAACTAAACGGGCTGCACGGGGGAAAAGGAAGTGGCGGCCGAGCAGTCGTCTGCGTGCGGCCGCTGACAGTGTGGGGACCACATGTCGGTGAGTTTCAAGCGCCAGAATCGGTACGAGGAAAGGGGGCCGTAGGATTAGAGCAAGATCGAACGGACGACGATCATCGTCGTCTCCGGCGAGAAGAGCGGCCCGCGGCGCGGTAGAGGGTCGACGGGCTCACGAGGCTCCAGCGAAGAGGGCGTGTGCGTGGGGAGGTTGTCGGCGACGGCGGCGCCACAGTAGCGGTGGCGTCGCTGAGGTGGCTCAATCGGCGGCGGCTTCGAGCACCTCCGCGGGCTCGTGGTCAAATTGGATAGCGGCGGTGGCTAATCGAGCGAAGCGGTGGCTACGCGCAGGATGAAGGGGAAGTGAGAGGTGTGCTCGGTGGAGAAGTGCTCAATTTATAGGGGCGCGGTCTTTGCGGGGCCGTGGTGAAGTCATCGTCGCGACGATGCTACGACGGCGCGGGGCGCTGGCGATGTTACGAGTGGGCGATGTCTGACGGTGACGCAGCGCGCGCGAAAACGAGGCCCGGCGAGGACGTGCGCATGACGGGCTTGCCCGTGGCGGACGTCGTGGCGTGGCGTGGCGCACGGCGTTCCCGCGGACCAATGTCTGTGCGGCTGACCGTGGCGTCGTGAAGCGTTTGGCGCTGGAGGCAAGGGCTGGGGTCAACGGGAGAGGCCTGGCGTCGACGTGGCCGGGCGTGTCTGCGGTGCTCGCCGTGCACGCTCTGGCGCACGCGTGCACGCCTGGGCACGTCTGGGCTTCACGTTTCTGGTGCGCGTGATGCACCATTTGATCGAGCGCCGTGTCTAGCAGACTCAGTGGAGTGTGAGGAACACCAGTGACATGTTGGTGCACGTTGGACACGTCTAGAAGGAGAGAGGGCAAGGGTGGTTGCATGCCATGCCACGGCATGGCATGGTTTTGTCAAATGGTGACGATGGCCTGCTCCAATCTTTGCCTATGGCGTTTGGCAGGGTGCCAGGGGTACACATGAGTACAAATGGTGACCTAGGTTGGATGGTGGAGGCAAGGAACTGCTGGACATTGCCATGTCCAGAGTTGGCAGGTTGGTGCACTCAAGGTGCTCGACCAAATGGCCGCAAGAACTTTGTTTTGGAATTTTTGAGTGAATTTTGGTGGGTTTGCATGGAATATTATTTGGAATGGTTTGGTGGTGTTGGTGGTCAAGTTTGAATGGTTTTGCAAAAATCCAAAATGCACATGATCTTCACTTTCAAATCTGGTTCCAACTTTGCTTGATGAAATCTTTGAATCTAGAAGGAGTTGGTATGGGGTTGCTTGAGCAAAGTTGTTCACTTTTATGTTGTCTTGGATGAGGTGCAAAGATTTGACAAAGTTTAGTTTAGAATTTTTGAAATAACAGTGCTCAAAGTGGGCATCAGGTTATAAAAGTCAAAAGTGACCATAATTTTATGTGAGCTCATATTTCCTTCAATTTAGATTGGGGTTGAGTTTCTTTGATTGCAAAGGTGTTTAAATGTTGTTAGTAACCTTTTACAACTAATGGTGCAAGCCATTATGGCCTAGATCACTTATTTGTAACTTTGGCCAAATTCATATGTGAGGGTGTGTGGGGTTTTTCTCTTTTATTTCTTATTTTCTTTTTCTTGAGTTGGGTTGATCAAGTGATCATGTGACTAGGGTTTTGGGCACATTGGCCCCCACATCACAATCATCATGGCAAAAATGCACACTTAGCACAAAATAAGTATGAGTGTATGCATAGTACTTGTGTTATGAATTTTTTTTGTTGGTTCTCAAATTTGGGTTTTGGGAATAACTCTCTTTATCTCTTTATTGCATTTTTGGGATGTTACAGAAACTTGCACAACATCTTTTGTCCTACCAGCCGGTGGCAGCCGGGCCTCTAGGGAAACTACTGGAAATTAATGTACTCCTTTTAATAGAGTACCGAGCAAAGCATTAACACTCGTGAACACATGTGATCCTCACATCCTTCCCCCTCCGGTTGTCCCAATTTGTCACTTTGGGGCCTCGGGTTCCGGACAACAATATGTGTATACAACTTGCAGGTAAGATCATAAAACAATGAATATCTTCATGAATCAATAACATGTTCAGATTGAGATCATGGCACTCAGGCCCTAGTGACAAGCTTAAGCATAACAAGTTGCAACAATATCATAAAAGTACCAACTACGGATACTAGGCACCATGCCCTAAGAGCATCCCCACTCGTTGGCGCTCCCCACGCCCAAATCCGGCGATATTTTCGTCCGGATTGGAGGAAGATTTGGCGTGGGGAGCGCCGAAGTTCCAGCCGTCCCCCCGGCAGGAAACCCCCAACCTCGACCATTTGACATATTTCAAACGAATTTAACATTAAATTTAACAAGTTCGGCGACCAACAGACGAAAATTGCTGAAACAAATTCGGCGAAAATAATTGTACAATGTTTAACAAGTGCTGAAACAAATGAAGCACACAATTTCACAATTTTCAAACAAATTAGACAGACTAGTTGGCGTCGGCGTTGGCGTTGCCTCGGAGCCTCCATATGTGCTCCACTAGATCATCTTGCAGCTGGTGATGCATTGTAGAGTCTCGAATCTCCCGACGCATAGCAATGAAGGCGGCCCATGATGGAGGCACTGGTGATTAGGCTGTGCAGAGGACCCTCTCTCTCATATGGTGCTTCTTGCTCGGCCAGAGGAACCGGATGCTTTCGCTCATTTTCAATAATCATATTGTGTAGGCACACACATGTTCATCACCTCCCACATCGATCTTTGGACCAAGTCATAGCGGGGAACCGGACGGCTGACAAATCTCTGTTGGAGGACACCAAATGCACGCTCGACGTCTTTTCGGCAAGCTTCTTGTCTCTTGACAAACTCGCAAAGTTTGGGGGTGCTAGGATTCGAGATAGTCTTCACAAATGTTGCCCACTTTGGATAGATCCCGTCTGCAAGGTAGTATCCTTTGTTGTAGTGCCGACCATTGATCACATAGTCCATGGGGGAGCATGACCCTCAACAAGCTTGGAAAAGACCGGGGAGCAGTTTAGGACGTTGATGTCATTGTTGGATCCAGGCATACCAAAGAAAGAGTGCCAAATCCAGAGATCATGGGTAGCCACTGCTTCAAGTATCACAGTGCAGCCTTTTTGTGACCCTTGTACATTCCTGCCACGCAAACGGACAGTTCTTCCATTGCCAATGCATGCGTCAATGCTTCCAAGCATCCCTGGAAAACCTCTAGCTTCATTTGTTGCAAGGATCCTCTCAGTGTCTTCGACGGTGGGTGATCTCAAGTAATAGTCCCCAACACTGCTATGACGGCCCTGGAGAACCGGTAGAAACAATCAAGGGCGGTGGACTCCGCCATCGAAGATAGTCATCTGGGTATCACCGGGAGCTCCATACGCCGGCATCCTCATTGCCCCGTGCACAGAGTGGAAAATCCAACCAAACCAGTGCAATCCGCCTTGCATCCGAAGTAGGGATCAAAGTGGCGGATGGCATACACAATTTGCGGAAATAACTTTCTGCTCATCCTGAAACGACGCCGGAAAACACTCTCACCGTGCAGCGGATTGTGGCGAAGTAGTCGGCGTACAACATGCGGCCCTCCATTCGTTGTCTCGGCTTGCACTTAGGCGACTGGTGCCGACCCACCACGTCGACGAGTTGCCAGTCCGGCGTACAAGCAACCGAGGATCATCATGTGCTCCTCGTCTTGGGCGGCTGCTGCCATCTCTTCTTGCATAAGCTCGACGAACATCTGCTCCTCCTCTTCGTCCGAGTCCATGGCCGGCGAGGCAAATGGACGAACACTGACGGGCGTGGTCGAGGCAACCCCGACGCGACGGCGGCGAGGAGCAACGAGCGGCGGAATATCAGCAGGCGGAAGAGCAAGCAGACCGGCGGAATATAGGCAGGTGGGGAAGGAGGGGCGGCGGAATCTGGGCAACAGGCCGGCGGGGTGGTGCCGGCGGCGAGAGAGATACGAGGGTGGGGGAGATTTTGAGCGACGTGGCGGTGGGGTTCGTGCGCCGAGTCACCGACAGATCGGGCCCTTCCCCACTTTTCACTCGTCCGGAGTCCCGACGCTCCCGGGGGCCGGATGGCGTGGGATCGCCGGATGAAACTAGGCCCAAATCCCGGACAACCGGGGGCGCGACTGGGCCGATTTACGCCATCCGGATGTAAAAAACGCTCGCCGGGGGCCTGTTCGGGGGGACGAGTGGAGATGCTCTAACAATCTTATGACTATTACATGATCAATCTCATCCAATCCCTACCATCCCCTTCAGCCTACATCGGGGGAATTACTCACACATGGATGGGGGAGTCATGGATGGTCGATGGAGCGTCGGTGGTGATGGCGGCGATGATCCCCTCAATTCCCCGTCCGGCGGAGTGCGGAACGGAGTTCGGTCCCGGCGGAGTTTGCGATGGCGGCGGAGTTACGGACGTCTTTCGGAAATATGGTCGAACCCCACGGCGTTTTTAGGTCGAAGGGGTTATGTAGTCCGAAGGAGAGCGCGGGGGCCGCCAGGCGCCCTCACCATAGGGCGGCGCGCCCCCTCGGCCGCGCCGACATGTGGTGTGGGGGCCATGGGCCCCCCTGGCTTGCCCTTTTGGCCTCATATCTTCACGGTGAAAATAGGCCCATTGCGATTATTTCAGGGATTTTCCTGAAAGTTGAGTTTCTGCACAAAAACGAGACACGAGAGCAATTCTGCTGAAAACAGCGTTAGTTCGTGTTAGTTGTATCCAAAATACACAAATTAGAGGCAAAACAATAGCAAAAGTGTTCGGGAAAGTAGATACGTTTTGGACGTATCAACCTACAATCAAGCT
This sequence comes from Lolium multiflorum, assembly GCA_030979885.1. Lineage (NCBI taxonomy): Eukaryota > Viridiplantae > Streptophyta > Magnoliopsida > Poales > Poaceae > Lolium > Lolium multiflorum. The sequence continues at coordinate 156,305,835 of CM061747.1, forward strand.
TAAGCTTCTGAAAGAAATTAACAACCGAGTCGATAAAAAATTTCCACCCTCATGATATGTAAATACCAGCAATGGCATATAAGATACATGCAAGTAAAGTCATCTAATAGCTGTGTCAATCATGAAAGAGATACCAACAAACTAATAACAAGCATCATGAAACACTTCCATAAGCAGGATTGCAATGTTCATAGAAAGATATGATAAAGTGGTATCTTGCTTGCCCGTATTTGTACAGCAAAACATAAATGCCTAGGCACCTCTTGAAGTTCATGTAAAGACTAGAAGTAAAGATTGTCAAAGATAAAAGCATCAAAGTTATACCACAGCTGATCATATTTTGGGACAAGCATATTATACTAAGAATGACAGTTATGCTCTCAAGAAGGTGCTCAAAGAAAGGATGGTGACTCAACATAAAAGTAAAAGATTGACCCTTCGCAGAGGGAAGCAGGGATTAACATGTGCTAGAGCTTTTTATTTTTGAAACAGAAGTAAAATTGTTTTGAGAGGTGTTTGTTGTTGTCAACGAATGATAGTGGGTACTCTAACCACCTCGCCAACCAGACTCTCAAGAGCGGCTCCCATGAAGGACGTTATCTCTACCAGAAGGTAGATCATCCCTCTTCTCTTTTGTTTACACATGCATTTTAATTTCATTATGGATGACACTCCCCCCAACCTTTGCTTACACAAGCCATGGCTAACCGAATCCTCGGGTGCCTTCCAACATTCACATACCATGGGGGAGTATCTATTTGCAGGTTAAGTTGCTTACTGATGAATCAGAGCAAAACACGTGAAGAGAATTATTAATGAAGGTTAATTAATTGGGGCTGGGAACCCCGTTGCCAGCTCTTTTTGCAAAATTATTGGATAAGCGGATGTGCCACTAGTCCATTGATGAAAGTCTGTCGGGAGTAAATGACAAGGTTGAAAGATAAACACCACATACTTCCTCATGAGCTATAAAACATCGACACAAATTAAGAGGTATTTTGAAGGTTTAAAGGTAGCACATGAGAATTTACTTGGAATGGTTTGAAATGCCATACATAGGTATTTATGGTGGACACTTTGGAATAACTTGGTTTTAAGGTATTTGGAAGCACGAGCAACGTTCCCAGTACAAGTGAAGGCTAGCAATAGACTAGGAAGCGACAAGAAGCAATCGTCATAATCATGCTTGCGACAAAATAAAATTACGAGGCATAAACTGGAAGCAAAGTAAATCATCGAGGCTTAATTGACTTTTGTTCAGTCATGTGCATGCGTGAGCATGTGCCAAGTCGATTCAAGTGAATTATTCAGAGGAGGATACCACAATGTCATACCTATCTATGAATAAAATAATGCAAGCAAATATTCATGACATGCTACTCATTATTAATAAATTGGAACTAATCATGAGAGATCATGAACTACTAGACTTTCATTGAATGACATATACCTCACATGAACCAACTAAGCATGCTCACATGGATGAGTATATGTACAAAAATGAAAACAAATAGAGTTCATACCAGCCTCTCACAGTCGAGTCCGTAGATCGTCATTATTGCCTTTCACTTGTGTGGCTTGAATAATAACATAGAATTAAAACCAAGCTCCAACCACCGAAGACCGCTGAACTCCCTAATGAACTTTACGAAACCAAAGAAGAACAACAAATATTTTTGGTGTTTTCGGGTTAGAAACAAGAACAAAAGGAAACAAGCAAACAAAGCAAAATCTTTTTGGATTTTCTCATAGCAAACAAACGATAGCAAATAAGGTAAAATAGGAGCAAAGAACCAAATAAACAAATGGTGAAGAGAAACAACACAAATATTTTTGGTCTTTTTGTGTTTTAGGAAAGAAACAAAGCGAAAACAAGAGAATGAAAACTAAAAGAAACACAGAAAATCAAAGCGGCAGAAATCTGCCAAAACTTGACAGCAGTACAGTAATTGATTTTTACGAAAATCTTCCGCTGCTCAGCTCGAAAAGTGTTCAACTAATGAAAGTTAGATAACAACCTGGGGAACATGCACAAAAATTGGCAACTCAAAATAACGTTCTGGCTGCGCACAGGAATTTTTTTAGTAACAGCCCAGAATCTGTTTTTTAGACAGCACTTCCCCAAATATCATCCTCCTCATATTAGAGACCACCTTAAGAAGCTAAACAAGTATATACAAGTATCCAGCAATTGTAATATGCAATGAATGAGTGATGCCGGCATACCTCCCCAAGCTTAGGCTTTTGGCCTAAGTGGAAGTCAACCCAGCGAGGGTCAGGGTTCCACGTCGGTGGATCGTACATGGCGTGATCATAATAAGGTCCCTGTGCAGGGGTGAAGGCTCCACATGACCATAATGTTGATGTGAGGAGCTCGCTGCATCGGATGACGAGTTGAGGTGTTCCTCGGCCTCCTCCGTGCCGTCCCCTGCATGATGGCCTTCTCCTTCTATGTATGCATTTAGCTCATTTTCTGTGACCGACCAACTTTTCCTGGAATCAAGTTTAAACAAAGCAGGCGCAGGCAATCGTACTAGCTTTTCAGTTTTCTTAGTTGTTCTCCAATTTTTCTTATAGAATGTTATCTTATAAGACAGGTTGCTCAAATTAGACAAATCCGAAACAAATTCATGTTTAATCATGGAAACAATGTCAAGTTTCTCTATGGAGAGCTGAATATCAAGATGGTGAGGTTCTACACCATGCATAGCTAATAAACGAGAGGCGATGAGACCTCCACAAATTCCTCCTTCTCACGGTTAGTAGCAACTCTATAAGCTATCAAAGCACCCAAATTATAAGTCCTATCACGTTGCAATGCATCAGCTAAGAAAGCCATATCTTGGATAGACAACTTATTTGCATTCTTTCTAGCAAGAATGCACTTTGTGATGAAATAAGCAAAGTAGCGAATAGCTGGGAGTTGAATACTACTGATTTTACCACTATCATCTGAGAAGCTTCTCCCTTGACAAATCATCGTGTATAGACTTAAGAGCTCCTGCGGCAGTCCTCTAACCTTCTCGCATGATCCCCATTGCGGCACTCTAATTGCCGCACAAAAATTATCAAAGGGCAAGTTGACAGTTTTATTATAAATTTTGTATCGAACCATGGGGTTAGTTTGGGACCAATTGAATTCAAAATCCTGCACCACTGACATGGTTAGTTTTGCATATTGGTAAGGTTCACCAACAACAAAACTTTCCAACCCTGCATTGGAAATCAGTTTTTGAACATCTTGCAAGATTCCTGCACTCCGCATAAAATCAGTGCATGGGTAATAGGAGGGTATACTCCCTCTTCGCGGTGAACTCTCATAACTCTTTGCACCTCCAAATCTTGTTGGTTTAGTTGGTGCCTATTCCACTCCATTTTCTGAATTTTTTCAACAATCATTATAAAATTTGATTTCAAGGTATATAATTGAGGGAAACTACTATAGGAACTTGCTAGAGTACTAAACATGCATCAAAAATAATTTTTACAACTTAGAACAAGCATGCAAGCTCACTAAACATGTTACCTTCAGCAGCAGAATATTCAAGATATACTCAACCAAACAAAATTCTATTTGGATAATTGGAGGAGTCACATACCGGAGAGCAAATCTGCCAAATTTCAAACAGAAATCTGGGCTGAGCAAAGAGATCGAGAAATCTTGAGCTCTTGAGCAGAAACGCGAGTAAGAGAAAGTGAGTACGAGTTTTTTCTGGAGAGAGAGTAGAATGGGAGGAAGAGATGAGTAAGTGGGGCAAGGAGGGGCCCACACCACAGTGGCGCGCCCCTTGGCCTTGCGCCGGCCCATGGGGTCCAGCCCCAGGGTGCCCCACTGGTCAGCCCCTGGTGCTCCCAGGTAGCTCTTCGAAAAATAAGACCAACAATATAATTTTTGTAAATTTTTTAGAACTTTGAAAAATGCACATTTCTGGGTGTCAAAGTAATTACTACAGAGCAGGAAAATGATTTCCAAAATCTTAAACAACTAAAGTATCTTGCAAACCAAATAGTACTACAGCAAATAAAACAAGTGGAGAAAGAAAGAAGTGTTGTTTAGCTCTCTTATGCATTTAAAATATACTTGTTAGCAAGGTTTATCAAGTCTTGCTACCAAATAAATTTTACATGACATAAGAAGAAATAAACCTCAAATCAATCATGTTACCTTATATTGAATTGATATGGTTCCAATCACAAGGGTTTGATATTCTTCTTTAGGCTCATATATAGGACAATACATAGTTCCCACCTTGATAGTTCTCAAATTAAAAATTGTATTAACTCCATATACTTTATCAATCCTCTTGGGAAAATAGACAGTATGTTCCTTATCTTCAACATTGAAAGTAACTTTTCCTTTATTGCAATCAATAACAACCCCTGCAGTATTAAGAAAGGGTCTTCCAAGAATAATAGACATATTATCATCTTCAGGCATTTCCAACACAACAAAATCAGTTAATATTAAGCAATTTTGAGTAACTTGAACAGGAACATCTTCACATACACCAACAGGAACAACAGTAGATTTATCATTTGCAAAGATATATCGGTTGGTATCAACTTATCTAAATCAAATCTCTTGTAAAGAGAAAAAGGCATCACACTAACTCCTGCTCCCAAATCACATAGAGCAGTTCTAACATAATTATTCTTGATGGAACAAGGAATAGTCGGTATACCGGGTCTCCCAACTTCTTTGGAACCTTGCCATTGAAAGAGTAATTAGCGAGCATAGTGGAAATCTCCTCATTTGGAATTTTCCTTTTGTTAGAGACAATATCTTTCATATACTTTGAATAAGGAGGCAATTTAATAGCATCAGTCAAAGGGATTTGCAAAAATAAAGGTTTCATCCAATCACAAAATTTATTATAGTGTTCCTCCTCCTTTGATTTTAGTTTCTTAGCAGGAAAAGGCATTTGTTTTTGAACCTAAGGTTCTCTTTCATTACCATGTTTCTTAGCAATAAAATCTTCTTTAGTGTACTTTTTATTTTTAGCATGCTTTTCAGGTTCTTTTTCAATCTCTTCTTTATCAGGAGTATCATTCTTATCATTATCTTTATCATGTTCATTACCACTTTCAGTTTCAGCATCAGAAATAGAAATACTATTAGGATCATTAACAGGTTCAGAGGATTCTACAACAGTTTTATGTTTCTTCTTCTTTTTCTTAGAAGGACTACTAGTTTCTTCAGTTCATTGAGAATATTGTTCAACTCTTTTGGGATGCCCTTCAGGATATAGAGGATCCTGGGTAGAAGCACCACCTCTAGTTGTTACTTCATAAGCATGTTTTTCTTCATGAGTATTTTTTAACAAGTCATTTTGCACTTTAGTAAGTTGATCAATTTGAGTTTGAATCATATGAAAATGTTTAACAAGCATCTTAACATCATTGGAGGTTCTCTCCACAATATCATGCAATTTACTAATAGCTTGAGAATTTTCTATTAGATGATTCTCTACTCTCATATTAAAGTTATTTTGCTTAACAACATAATTATCAAATTCATCTAAACATTGATCAGGAGGTTTTGAGTGAGGGATATCTCCTCTATCAAAGCGTTGAAGGGAATGTACCTAAATCGTGGATGAAGGGGGAATTATCTTACATAGGTCTCCTATAGAAGGTAAATTCTTCACATCTTCAGATTTAATACCTTTCTCCATAAGAGATTTCTTGGATTCCCTCATATCTTCATCATTTAATTCAATCATACCCCTCTTCTTCAATACTCGTGTTGGGGTTGGTTCAGGTGTAGTCCAATCATCATGATTTTGGCTTATTCTAGCCAATAATTCTTCAGCTTCGTCCGGAGTTCTTTTTAACACAATCAGCACAACTATCCAGGTATGCCATAGACTCAATGGTTAGTCCACTATAAAATATATCAAGTAAATCATGCTTTTCCAAATCATGTCCAGGTCGAGCTCTAATAAGAGAGCAAAACCTTGCCCAAGCTTCAGGAAATTTCTCTCCATCTTCTTGATCAAAACTATAAATTCTCTGCAGAGCAATATGTTGAGCACTAGCAGGAAAATATTTTCGAAAGAAAACATCAAGCAAACAACTTGGACTATCAATAGAATCAGGAGGCAAACTATTATACCAAATCTTAGCATCATCCTTTAATGAGAAAGGGAAAATTTTAGCAACAAAATAAGTACGCATCTTAACATCATCGAAAACAAGCTACTTAAAGTAGAAAGCTCATTCATGTGCTCTACATCACTTTCTTTTTCAGTACCACGAAAGGTGTTTTCTCAACAATAGATATATGAGAAAAATCAAGAAAAATCATAATCTTTATCCTTAATGTTTATAGGAGATGTGGCAAATTTAGGATCAGGAGACAGTTTATATCTAACAACATGTTGTGCAATAAGCTTTTTAAGGTTACTTGTACTAGTAGTAGCATTGCATTTATCAGTAAAATCATCATCAAGTTACACATAATCTTCATCAAGATCATCAGACTCAGGTGAATTAACAGGTGTAACAGTATTTTCATTAGGAGTTTCAGTATTTTCAATTTGTCTAAACCTAGCAATTGTAGCATCTAGAAAAGGACCTAATGAACCAGTATTATCAAGCACAGTAGAAGCATCATCAAAATTATCAGAGAAATTTTCAGATTCAGCAAAAATACCAACACGTAAAGCTTGTGGTGGTGAAACAAGTTGACTTATCACAGATGGTGAATGCAGAGGTACTCAGAGTTGTACCTTTTCTTGTAGTGGATGGTAATATGGCGACTTTAGTATCGCGAGGTTTACCCATGATGGAGGATTTGCAGCGAACAATATCAATTCAGGTGAACTTGCAAATAAAGCTATGATGCCCGGCAACGGCGCCAGAAAATAGTCTTGATGACCCACAAGTATAGGGGATCGCAACAGTCTTCGAGGGAAGTAAAACCCAGTTTAATTATTGATTCGACACAAGGAGCCAAAGAATATTTGTAAGCCTTAACAGCGGAGTTGTCAATTCAGCTGCACCTGGAAACAAACTTGCTCACAAGAGTTTATCAGTAGCAACAGTTTCATAGCAGTAGGAGTGGTGAAATAACAACAGCAGTGATTATAGTAAACAGCAGGATTAAAATACTGTAGGCACAGGGATGGATGAATGGGCGTTGCATGGATGAGAGAATTCATGTAACAATCAAGGTAGGGCATTTGCAGATAATAATAAAATGGTATCCAAGTACTAAACAACCCATAGGCATGTGTTCAGTATATAGTCGTACGTGCTCGCAATGAGAAACTTGCACAACATCTTTTGTCCTACCAGCCGGTGGCAGCCGGGCCTCTAGGGAACTCTGGAAATTAAGGTACTCCTATTAATAGAGTACCGAGCAAAGCATTAACACTCCATGAACACATGTGATCCTCACATCACCGCCTTCCCCTCCGGTTGTCCCAATTTGTCACTTTGGGGCCTCGGGTTCCGGACGCAATATGTGTATACAACTTGCAGGTAAGATCATAAAACAATGAATATCTTCATGAATCAATAACATGTTCAGATCTGAGATCATGGCACTCGGGCCCTAGTGACAAGCATTAAGCATAACAAGTTGCAACAATATCATAAAAGTACCAACTACGGATACTAGGCACCATGCCCTAACAATCTTATGACTATTACATGATCAATCTCATCCAATCCCTACCCCTTCAGCCTACAGGGGAATTACTCACACATGGATGGGGAGTCATGGATGGTCGATGGAGAAGCGTCGGTGGTGATGGCGGCGATGATCCCTAATTCCCATCCCGGCGGAGTGCCGAACGGAGTTTCGGTCCCGAGGCGGAGTTTCGCGATGGCGGCGGAGTTCGGACGTCTTCGGAAATATGGTCGAACCCCCAGCGTTTTTAGGTCGAAGGGGTTATGTAGTCCGAAGGAGAGCGTCGGGGGCCGCCCGGCGCCCTCACCATAGGGCGGCGCGCCCCCTCCCCCCGCGCCGACCGGTGGTGTGGGGGCCATGGGCCCCCCTGGCTTTTGGCCTCATATCTTCACGGTGAAAATAGGCCCATTGCAATTATTTAGGGATTTTCCTGAAAGTTGAGTTTGCACAAAAACGAGACACCAGAATTCTGCTGAAAACAGCGTTAGTTCGTGTTAGTTGTATCCAAAATACACAAATTAGAGGCAAAACAATAGCAAAAGTGTTCGGGAAAGTAGATACGTTTTGGACGTATCAGTACCTTTGCGGTACCTTGAGCGGTAGTATCGCTTGAGAGCGGTAGTACCGCCTCGTGCCGCCGGTCCGTAACTTAAGTTACGGCGATCGCTTGATACCGCTTGGTATCAAGTAAGCTCAGAGGCCATTGCGGTACCTCGAGCGTACCGCAGCGGTACCGCTATGCGTCCACGTGGACAAGTTTTGTGGGGATTTCGAATCCGAGTAGTATCGTAGCGGTTTTCCGCTTAGGCAGAAACTGCACATAACGGTTGGATTTGAGGAGCCCTATTTAAAGGGCCCTTCTTCCCCATCCCGTTTTAGCTCTTCTCTCTCCCTCTCCTCCATTGTTGCTGAGCTCAAACTTAGAGGATCTCCCCAACCATCCAACCAATCTTGCCCAAACTTTGACGAGTGGTGGAGGAGACCCCGATCTATTGATCTACCAAGAGAGTTTTCACCGAGTCGTGCTAGTCCTTAGTGGATCTTGTTGGTAGGGTTCCTATGGTGGGATCTTGGATGAAGTGCTCCTATGGAGGCTAGCTTGGAGTTGTGCTAGCCCCATAGGGTGTTGAGAGCCTCCTGGTGTTGTGGAGCTCGCTCCAACCTTGTGAAGGAACCACCGCCTCGACCGGTGCCTTGGTGGAGAAAAGGGAGCCCCTTTGTGGAGCTCTCTTGAGGAAGAAGGTGAGGCCTTCCTTCGTGGTGTGGCCGCCTAGCCTCTTGTGTGAGGCTAGCACCTCCTCAACGCAGACGTACCCCTTTAGTGGGAGGAACTGCGGGAAACAAATCCTCGCCTCGTCTTCGCGCCCTTCGGTTGTCCCGCTCCTTATCCTTATTATTGTTGCTTAGTTCCTTTGCTTGTTGCACTACTCTAGGATCATACTAGGATCATCTCTAGCATCAAAACTATCACCTTTACTTCCGTTGCACTAAAAATTGAAAAAGGCTAAAAATTAGCGTAGCGCCCATTCACCCCCCCTCTTGTTCACTACGATCTGTTCAGTATGCCATAATGCAGATCTCGCCCAACCATCCAATCCAACTTCTTTATCCTATGTGTGTCTGAGTTGAAGGAATCATTTTCAACCGGTGGGTAGAACTGCGTTCGCGCCGCCGTGCAGTGTCGAAAGGGAAAATGGAGATTTTTTTTGTTGGCGCAAATGTGGAAAGTGGCCGAATTGAGTATGTGCCACCAAGTTTCCCCACGAAACCGAGCAGGGATTCCTCGTCTCCCGTCACCTCGGCGTCTAGCCGCGCTCGCATCGTCTCCACTTTTCGCACTGCTGACCTAGAGAAACTGCCAATTTGGCACGTCCCTTGGGTGCGAAATGATTTAAATAGTATTTATGCCATAATGCAGATCTCGTCCAACCATCCAATCCATTATTATTCCGCGGACGCAACCTACCATAGACGCACGTGTTATAGGCTCTATGCCATGCATGATGCGTGTACATACGAACTGCCATTTGAACGACACGAGCGAGAGAGAGAGAGAGGATATAGTGATCCTTGAGCAGCGGCGCGCTGGTTTCACACACCTTTTCCTATGGGGTATCCGCTAAAGGTGGGGGAAGCTAGTAGAGGAGGAGAGTGTGGTTTACCTCCGCCCATGGCACATGAGGGGGAGGAGCCGCGTCCGAAGAAGAAGTAGAATAGCCCTTCCCTCGCTCAAGACAGTGCCAAAGACGAAGAAGGCAAGCTCCTCCTCCAGATGATGGCGATGACCTGACGACAAAGTGGAAGGAATCAACCGGTGGGTAGATCCGCATCCCCGCCACACGCGCGGTGTCGAAAGAGAAAATGGAGAATTTTTTTGTCGGCGCAAATGTGACAGGTGACATAAATAATGAAGGAGGTGTGACTAAGTTTTCCCTCGAAACCCATCCGGCATTTCGCGGCCTCCCGCGGCCCCGCCATCTCCCCTAGCGTCGAGTCCCCGCGTCACGGCGTCTCCGGCTTTAGCGCCACTGAGATCTGACCCTGTAGAAACTGCCAATTCAGCACGTCCCTTGGTCGCGGAGTGCTTTAACCCAACCATCGAGTCAAACTTTTTTCTTTTTTTTCAGCGGGTCTGTTTGGAGTGAGGCAACCTGCCAAAGACGCGCGTGTTCTAGGCTCTACGCCATGCACCATACGTGTATACACCGACGGCGATCCGGACGGACGGCACGGCCGAGCGAGAAGATACGGCGATCCTTGAGCAGCGGCGCGCGGGCAGTACACGCCTTTTCCCCGGGGGAAACGCAGGGGAGCCATTGATTCACTCTCGTCCATCTCCACACCTCACTTCCCGGCGTACGTACGTACGTTACAGGCAGCAACAGTAACGCACGACGACCACGGCGCGCAGCGCATGTACATTGTACATTGCACGCAGCATGCACAGCGCTACACAACACATTGGCGCCACCCCCGAGGCGCGCCGTAACGCGGCATCCCCAGCAAGCGACGGCGCCGATCGGCCCGGCGAGATCCGACGGACGAGACCGATCGCCGTATGCTTAGCTGTAACGCATTCGGCAGCTAGCGGGGGCGCGGGGAGGAGACGTGTTGACCTCTCTCTCTGGAGGGACTGTACGGGACGGAACAGTACGCCACTCCAGCTAGAGCGCTCCGGCGAGAGACCGGCCGTTACCTCGGCCAGGGTGCGACGCGTGGCGGCGGCCGGCGTGGAGGAGGAAGAAAGGGAGAGAGGCAGGCGGGTTCACGGGTCCGCGAGCGCCCGTTACTGTGCGCAGTTAAGGCAGGCATTTACTGCCCACCCCCACCGTAATCCTCCCCTAATTACCCGCATTAATTACCTCCCTATTCCAACATTTCCATTTTCACCTCCTCTCTGCGCGCGTGACTGCCTCCCGGGGCCCAGCTCCGCGTGGGAACCGCTGGTCACCCACGTACGTCACGGGCCCATCTCCACCGTCAGGAGGGTCGCCGCCACGTGGGGCCGGGCGCCCGCGTTCAACGGCGGGCCAGCCCTGTCAGCGACAGACGGCTCGCCTGGGGGGCCCAGAACAGCTGGCCTGCGCTCGTCACCGCCTAGGTCAAAGCGAGGAGTCGCACGCAGACGCAGCGGACAGTGTGCTCGCCTTCCATATCGCTCTTCCTCCTGCCTTGTCCTCGTGCTCCCTTGCCTCGCAATAAGAGGAGAGGGAGGGGAGGAGACAGGCGACCGATCGAGTTCGTTCCTTCCTTCCTTCGTCTTCTCCGCCTCCGTTCGTCGCCTCGCCGTCGCGCGCGGACCTCGAGCAGCGGGCCGGAACTTGGAGAAGAAGGGGAGACAGGCGCGCAGGCAAGGCACAGAACAACCGACAGGGTATTTACTCCCGCCATTTACTTCTCCTTGTCCCTCGCCCCTCTCCTCTTTCACCCACCCCCTCCATCCATCCATCCATCCCCACTCTCCCCTCCCAAATCTTTGCCCTTTACTGCACCCCTCCCTAAATCTTCGTCCCCCTCCCCCTGTACTCCGCCCCTCTCACCGGCCGCCTCTACCATGCCGCGGCACTCGCTCCGTCCTCCTCACCTTGGTTTTACTCCATCTTAGGGTCAAGCAGGAAGGGGAGTCCGCTGCTGCTGCTGCCACCAGGCGTTTAATTTGCTTCTTCTTGGTCGGTCGGTAGGGCGGGCGAGAGATTTAAGGAACACAAGACACGGCGTGGAGGACGATGTTTGGGGACTGCCAGGTGCTCTCGTCGATGGCGGCCATGGCTGGGGGCTCATCCTCCGCCGACGCGCTCTTCGCCTCGCCGCTCATGCAGCCCAGCCACAACCATGCTGGCGCGCTCGCCGGATTCATGTCCTCGACCTCCGGCATGCCCTTCCACCACCACAACCACCACTTCTCGACCAACCTCATACCTGTAAGTGCTTCATCATCTTCGTAGATGCTTTCTTTTGCTCTTGTCTGCTGCGACTAAAGAAGAAATGCATGTCCGGCCGGGTTTTTGCAGAAGGAGGAGGGCATCATGGGCGGGATCCACCTGGCCAAGGACGAGGACCTGGACCTCGACATGGAGATGGAGCTCAGCGCCGGCTCCGGCAGCGGCCACCTCGACGGCCTGCTCAGCTTCGCCGACGTCGACGACGAAAGGGACCACAAGCCGCAGCACAGCGAGCCGGACGCAGCCCACCACAACTCCTCCGCGGCGGCGGCCCCAGCCGGGCCCGGCGGTAACGGCAAGAAGAAGCGGTACCACCGCCACACTGCGCACCAGATCCAGCAGATGGAGGCGTAAGGACCAAGAACCCTATCATATCCCTCCACCATTAATGACGAAAAATCCTTTTTCTTGAATTACTAGCAATCTTACTATTATGCGCTTGGATGATGCATGGCGCTTTGCAGGCTCTTCAAGGAGTGCCCGCACCCGGACGACAAGCAGCGTCTCAAGCTCAGCCAGGAGCTGGGGCTCAAGCCCCGCCAGGTCAAGTTCTGGTTCCAGAACCGCCGCACGCAGATGAAGGCGCAGCAGGACCGCGCAGACAACGTCGTCCTCCGCGCAGAGAACGAGGCGCTCAAGACCGACAACTTTCGCCTCCAGGCCGCCATCCGCAACGTCGTCTGCCCCAACTGCGGCCAGGCTGCAGTCATCGGGGACATGTCCTACGAGGAGCAGAACCTGCGCATCGAGAACGCAAGGCTCAAGGATGAGGTCCGTTCATGTCTCCTTGCATAAACCCTAAGCCGCTCGACGGAGACACACAAATTAAATTGTTTAATCCTGTGTACTACTGTGCGAGCTGTTTGTTTATTATCCGACCGGCTAATGGACTGTTCCGTGCATTGGGATGATGCAGCTGGACCGCATGGCGTGCATCGCGACCCGCTCCTACGGCGGGCGCCAGCCGGTAATGTCGTCCGCGTCCGCAATGACCGGAATGTCGGCGCCGCCGTCGATGCTCATGACGCCGCTCGACCTCGACATGAACGTCTACGCGCGGCACTTCGGCGAGCAGCCGCACGGCGCAATGGACCTCATGGTCATGCAGCAGCAGATGGCCGCCGGCGGGCACGGCGCCGCGCCTTCTTACATGCAGCAGCAGCAGATGGCGCCAGTCGTCGTCCAGGAGCAGGACAGGCAGTTGGTGCTGGACCTTGCCTTGACGGCCGCCGACCACCTCACCAAGATGTGCCGCGCCGGCGAGACGCTCTGGGCAGCGCGCCGCCACGCCCCTGGCGACGTCATGGACGCCGACGAGCACGCGCGGATGTTCAGCTGGCCCGGCGACGCCGCGAAGCAGCAGCACGGCGACCCCGCCCACCCGGCGAGGATTGAGGGGACACGCGACAGCGCCGTCGTCATCATGAACAGCATCACATTGGTCGATGCCTTCCTCGATGCGGTGAGTATTGGATTCTAAATTGATTTTCTTCAGTTCAGAGGCGTCAGATAAACTTGATCACTTACATTTTCTCGCGCTCATGCAGAACAAGTGGATGGAGCTGTTCCCTTCGATCGTGTGCAAGGCAAGAACCATTCAGGTGATACACAGCGGAGCTGCTTCCGGCCATCTCGGCAGTGGATCTCTAATATTGGTAACTACTATTCCAACGATTTAATCTCAGATGCAACTAGTAAATTGAATTTAACTGCATTGATCAATCAGTTTGGTTGTGAATTGAATGTCTGACTAACGGCATTGCTGTGCAGATGCAAGCCGAGGTGCAGTTCCTGTCTCCACTGGTGCCGGCGCGGGAGGTGGTCTTCTTCCGGTACTGTGTGCACAACGCCGAAGAGGGTAGCTGGTCAATCGTCGACTTCCCGGCGGACGGCTTCCAGGAGGAGCTTCTCCAGCAGCAGCAGACCACCTCCCTGGTCCGGTGCCGCCGTCGGCCGTCGGGCTGCATCATCCAGGACGCGCCCAATGGCTACTCCAGGGTACGCATACGGATCACCTGACCTGGCTCCAACGCATGCATCATGCATGGCTGACGTGGCATAGAAGAAATGCATGAATTCAGCATTGACACGTGGATTGCTTGACAGGTGGTGTGGGTGGAGCACATGGAGGTCGTTGGGGAGGAGAAGCCGCTGCAGCCGGTGTTCAGGGACCACGTCGCCGGTGGCGCCGCGTTCGGGGCCACGCGGTGGGCCTCCGTCCTCCAGCGCCAATGCGAGCGGCTCGCCAGCGAGCTCGCCCGCAACATCGCAGACCAAGGAGGTATGCCACCATCTACACATTGCCTCTGCTCCCTCCACATATGTAGTACATCTGTGATATCTGATCGATATCCAGCCCGCCGTGCTTGCCTGGGAATTGCGATGCTAACTTTGACGTGCCCAATCCATTTTATCCCGCCATGTATTTATATGCCTGTGGTCTGGCTGTTCTTGCCTACCTATCCGCCAAATGTTCGACAATTTGCCTCAGAGGCCAAAGGCTTAGTTCCTTCTTTTCAACAGCATGACCGTTTATGTGTCATTCATCATCCAATTTGACAGCATATCATAGCTATATATGCTTATGGAATTGCTTCTACTTTGTGTCACACTTTCGATTAATTTTCCAACCTACTTGTATAATACACATGTTTCTTCAGCTAAATACTTGAGAAGAGCCTAACCGTCTCGATTTCTTATTCCCAGTTATCCGCACCCCGGAGGCGAGGACAAATATGATGAAGCTGTCTCAGAGGATGATAACAGCCTTCTGTGCTAACATTAGTGCATCCAGTAGCCAATCTTGGACGGCGCTATCCGATTCTACAGAGGACACAATCAGGATCACAACAAGAAAGAACACTGAGCCGGGGCAACCCAGTGGTGTCATCCTCACGGCCGTCTCCACAAGCTGGCTTCCATACAGCCATCAGCAGGTGTTTGAGCTTCTTGCAGATGAGCAACAGCGCTGTCAGGTACCACATACCTATTTTATCTGCTCAGATGTTGTTACCCTTGTTAGTTTTAGTTACCCCCTGCTATAATGTTTGTTAAAGTTAGCAGTTCCATGATGAATTCTATGCTTTTGCAGCTTGAAATTTTGTCAAATGGGGGCTCACTTCATGAGGTGGCACATATTGCAAATGGATCCCACCCAAGAAATTGCATTTCTCTTCTTCGCATAAATGTAAGTACTCTTTATTTGGGAAAAGAGCTCTGCACTAAGATGCCGCAACTTTGGCCCTTTAAGGGCATGATCACAATAATTTAGCTCTTTCATTGGTCACCTGAAATATTAATTACTTATTATGTGGAACGATCATAATTTTAAATGCTAGTGAGCAGGGTTCGGCTGTACGTTAGGAATTATGAGAATATAAAATATTTGTATGCTTTCTACAGCAAAAATGCCAAAAATGAATCAAATGTTTTCAATATCTCATTGCTAGTTACTTACTGCTGTACTATAGTATGGTAAAGTACTACTGTTCATGTTGATAATGCTTCAAAACACTTACTGTTTGCTACCAATACCAAGGACAAGAAATTAAAACTAGCTACTCAGGATATCACAATAAATGAGATTTGAGTGGTCTAGGCTGAGATTGGGCACATGCACCACTGAAAATTGCGTGGTGTAGCTTTTGGATTCGTTTGATTTCTTTAGTTCTGTCATTACCATTACAACGATCTATCTGAAATGTGGCAAATCCGTGATAGAAATAACATTTTGAAGCATGTATACATTTTATGTCTAATTAATAGTTCTAAATTAGATTTGATGTACTGCCTTTTCATGTTCACATTCTAACTTAGCCGTCTCATTTTATATCTCAATGCAGTTATTATTTACCCAATAGGATTTAATTTTCCTCCCTTTTTTCTGAAAGACTCCTTGAGCGCACAACTAAATTTAGATTAGCATTGATCACAGATTGATATTTCAGCAAATGTTTGAGAGCTAAAATTTTAGCAACTTTTAAACACAGGCTGCAAGCAACTCATCACAGAATGTGGAGCTCCTGCTGCAGGAGAGCAGCACCCACCCTGATGGTGGAAGCCTTGTGGTGTTTGCAACTGTGGATGTTGATGCTATCCAAGTGACAATGAGCGGGGAGGACCCTTCCTACATCCCTCTCCTCCCCATGGGCTTTGCCATCTTCCCAGCTACCAACCCTTCATCTGCATCCACCAGCGCAAACACCGGCCATGGCGAAAGTAGTCCAGGTATGGCAGATGAACCCACCAATGGCTGCCTCCTCACCGTCGGCATGCAGGTGCTAGCAAGTGCCGTACCTTCAGCCAAGCTCAACCTCTCAAGTGTCACCGCAATCAACAGCCATATCTGCAACACCATTCACCAGATTACAACCGCACTTAAGGGTGGAGGAGCTAGCCGGGCTGAGCCGGCATCTGGAGGTTCTGACCAGTAGCAAGAAACGCTGGGGGGGAATGGAGGGGAGCTCAAGACAGCAGACCAAAATGCCTCTCAAGTCAACTATTTTGCTACCTGCTAACATCCCAACTATGCCTGTTAGCTCAGCTTGCAAGGGAGGATTTGACAAGAACCCAACCACTAACAACTTCAAAACTCCTCTTCTTCCCGCCATGGGCCTCTCAAAATGGCAAAAATACCCCAAAGTGAAAACTGGGGGCATTTTGATCATTTTGGGAAGGTGATGTCATCTCCATCTAGAAAGGGTCTTGTCAAGCTCTCACTTGCACCAACCAACTGAATCAAGCCGAAGCATTTTGGTCATGCAGCTGTTGCTGCTCTCCCTCTCTCTGTTCCCTTGCTCAAAAATCAAAGACTGAAGGTTAGCTCTGGTATCTTTCTTGGATTTTGTAATAATGAGAATACTTAGTTTGAGTGTGTGAGTTATTTGTGGTAGACTTGTTGAAGACTAAAGACTTATTAAGCATATTGTAATAGAGAAGATAAAGGAAAAGAGAGGAGGAGTCAAGAGCGAACCATTTGTGATCCTTCTTCCCACACTAGCAAAGAAGGGTCTCTTGGTTCGGGAATTGACTTGTTTCCTCTCTGCTCTACCTTTGCCTTGTCTGTAAACCTTTGGCTTGTGTTTTATTACTACTGTGTTGCTCACTCCAGCTCTTGGTACACTATTGCAGTTCATTGCAGTTTTGCAAATCTACCTCCCCTCTCTCTCTCTCTCTCTCTGGTTGTTGAATGGTATTGAATGTGGATGCTGCGTTTTGTTTTTTGTGGCAACCTAATCTGCGCCAGGTTTTGAATGCCCTGCTCTTCTGCTGTAGTATTGCACATCGGATCCCTCGTCTTCCTTGGTTCCTCATCAGGCTTCCCTTGGCTTGAAATATTCTGACAGCCAACAACTGTGGTGGAGGACCAATTTTTGTGCTGCAGGGAAATGCTATTGTAAGCTTGTGCTTATTTATTCCCATGTACTATACTGCAACACATGGGGCTGTGTGTGATGGGTCGTTGGAGAGATGCCTCTCATAAATGATACTACGAAAGGTTCTACTTCCTTGCTTGCATGGTGCTGCATACTACTCCATAGATCTCCCTGTCAAGTATCTATCCATACTACCCCTGCCCATGCTGGACGTGTTTGATGCTTTGACTTGCGCCATGTATCAAATGTAGCTGCATGCTTGCTCCTCTAGCTGGATCAGGCAAGGGCCTTTCTCCCTATCTTCAACTAGGTTTCGGAGTTCTGACAGTGACTGCACCAGAGGTTGGAGGTATCCTTGCATGCATGTCTTGATCATCCTCTTTTAAATCAATGGTCCTCCTCCTCCTTAGCCTATGTGTTTCCTATGTGCTGTGGCTGTGCTGCTGAGTGGTGTGAATAAGAAGCCCTTCAAATAATGGAGATTAAGAGCATCTCTAGTCGCCCTCCAATAGGCGCCCAACAAAAGCGCCGCATTGTGCGTTTGGAGGCTGCTGCCTTGTGGTGCCGCTTTTGGGGCTCATCAATCCCCAGACGCGTCCCCAAATTATTTTTTTAACTTTTTTAAAAAAATCATCCAAATTTCTTATATATTACAAAAATTAGCATGAAATTTGTTCAAACTTAAATGAATCTAGCGGTGTATGCGGTGGCCGCTGCGGTCGTAAGTATTGGAGGAAGTTGTAGTCGTCTTCGTCGACGGCGGTTGTCGCGCGGGTCGGTGGGCTTGTCGCTGGGCTCGCTTCACCGCGCAGCTGAGACCTTCTTTGCCGTCATCACGCGTGAGGTCGACGAGTGGCCTGCCGGAGTCACAGATGGACATGGCGATGACATCCTCGACGTTCCCGGCCCATGCGCTTTGGTCCTTGAGCGACTCCATCTAGGCGGTGTTGAATTAATGCGTGTCTTCGGGATCATCGCTGCTAGCATTGAGGCGCTGCTGGCAATGTCAAGCTCCTGGTCCTCCGCCTTTACAGCCGGCTTCCGGCGACGAAGGGTGTTGCTGTTGTCGGACATCGCCTGCCACGTCGGCTCGCAGATCGTGATGCCACGGCTGCGCCTCGGCGCATGCGTCGTGTACTCTTCTTTCACCTCACGCTTGGGCACGGCATAGGGGGAGACGCGGTAGGACGATGGCGCAGAGCGCGCCGGCCCTGAAGAAGACAACTAGGAGGAGGACGAGCGTGAACTCGTCCCCCTCGCAAGCCAGAGTGATGGCTGTAGTGGAGACGAAGACGGGGACACCGTCATCTTTAGTCTAGGCGCACCGCGACGGATCCCTCGATCAGCCCGACATGGTCCAGAAAAGGTGGCGGCTGGCCTTGTTCCATTGCTTCTGTGGCCCGATGAGTCTATCGAGCTGGCGCAACTCTTTGTTCCGGTGCATCTTGAAGAAGTCGATCCACCACTTGTTGTTGTCCGTGGCTGCCCATGTAGGATCAGCGCGGTCCTCCGATTGAAGGCGGCGACGTTGGTCTCGAATCCCGACGAACCAGCGCTCCATCCCAGGCATGGGCACCGGAGGGATGCCGACGCCCCTGGCGGCCATCTTCCAGCCGTCGATGCTAGTCATGTGCATGTATGGCGGCACCGGATATCGTGCCATGCTCCCACGCCTCAGTGGTGGTGAGTCTGTCGCGGCCAAAGCCGTTCATGGTGAGGTTATTGCGGTGGCTGCTCGACATGTCGGATCTAGAGATAGGCGTAGAGTTGGAGGGCACATCGAGGAAGAGAGCGGCAAGAGAAGGTCACCATTTATACGATAGAGGTAGGCGAAGAGGCAGCCGGGGCAGGAGCATGCATTAACGCCGGCGTGCGCCGCGTGGGAAAACTTTGTGGCTTGCTGGGAAAGCTACGCGGCCATTACGCCGCTTGACCAGACGTGTGGCAACAGGTTTAAAACTGTTTTAAACATGTGCGTCCATACCTCTACATCACTGACGTGATGGGCCCGCTACTTGCCACGCCGCTTTCATTTGCGTCGGGCGAGCGCAACGACACCGTTGTAGGCTGTAGCGGGATGGCCTCGGCACTCTTAACACCGTACTGAGCCGCGATGGACTGAACCGGCATGTGCGTGGTTTTTTGTCCGGCGTGTCCAAAAGACTTTGGCGGAATCTATCTCTTCCTCTACCCTACATGTATGTTGGGCATGCTGGTGCAGGTGACTTGTCTCTGCTGAGTCAATGGAGGCCCTGTACCTGGCACAGTGAGGTGACATACATGGACCATGATGCATCAGCTCAGGCTTTGCATGCCACTCATGCCGTTGCCATTGCTCTGCTCTGCTTCCTGGCATTTGCTCTGGTTCCTGATTACCATACAGACAGCTTGCCAAGACAAATGTGAGGCCAGCCATCAAATGCAAAGAAAGAAGAAGCCAACAGCCAACTACATAATCTCCGTGATAATTTTACGAGTCTGTGATTGTTTGTCATGACATCATAAAGAAGACAATCACTGAAGCTCAGACCTGACTGTTTCATCTTCTACTCTTCTGAAGTAAGTAATAAATACGCCAGGAGAGCAACAATATGAGGTCAAGTTAAAAGGAAAACCGCATATCTGAATGACAAATCAGGTATAGTATATGGAGAACACTTTAAAAATTGTAGTAACCAACTGATATTCAGAAGAGCTATGGAATCCTGAACAGTTTACATAATTGTGCATATCTCTACTGAAAGATTCTTTCTAACATTTCTGAACAAAAACTTGTTCCTGTCACATTTCTGCAATGCAATGCTAATCCTATGGTAAAGAAAGTTTGTTTCTAGCATCTCTGAACAAAAAAATGGCCCAGTCACATTTCTGAACCGCAATGCTAACCCTACTGTAAAGAAAGTTTATTTCTAACATCTCTGAACAAAACTTGTTCCTGTCACAGTTATGAACCACAATGCTAATCCTGTTGTAAAGAAAATTTCTGTCTAAGCAGTTCTGAACCAAAACCTCTACATGTCACAGTTTCTGAACTGTAACGCTGATCGTACTGTAGGCCGATCGGCAAGCTGCTCGATGCCAGATGCATCATCATCCATGTCCATTGTATGAATCATCAGATTTTCAGTGCATTGCAGACAAGGGGATATGATCATGGTGTGTGTCTCGCTCCTAGAATGCACAATTACCCTGCAGTGCCTTGCAATGCTCCAGCAGGAATGGGTTGGACTCTGCGCATCCCCGACGCCACGGGGCGCCATGTCCGAAGAGCATGTCGTCGTCAATCTCTAGCTTCGGCATCCTCGAGCTCGGGAAGCCTTCGCTGGCCTCTGGCAGCGGCGTGCTCTGGCTCGGGAAGCCCTCACCTGCCTCTAGATGCGGCGTGCTCTGGTCCAGGATGCCTTGTACGGCCTCTAAATGCGGCGTGCTCTGGCTCGCCTCTAGCCCCGCCGTGCTCTGGCTTGCCTGCAACTGTAGCGTGCTCCGGCTCAGGAATCCCTCGATCTCCTTGCGGTCCGCCTCAAATGTGGCCGTCGGATCGCTGTCCCTCATCTCCAGATTGGCTGAATTTTTGTTCAGGTTTCAGGGTTCTTATCAGAAAATGTTGATTGTGTTGCAACAGAATTACTCATATCAAAATATACTGAAGAATCAAACAAATTCAGTTTGAATTTAAACGAGAGACACAAATTTAGTCCACTGTTCCATCAGTATTGAGTGAATCATTGCTCCTTTGCTGATCTTTCACCCCATCGACAGTATGCGAACATAAACAGCTATCTTTTTTTTGCGAATAAACAGCTATCTTTGATCATGTTTCAGGTTTCTTGTCATAAAAGGGAAAATGTGTTCAACTGCAAAATAATCAAGCCAAAGAATACTGAAGATTTCTTAAACAGAGTCAGTCTGAACTAAAACCAAGTTAAAACATTGTTCCATCTAGATTTAGCAAAGCACTGTTCCGTCTTCAACTTTTCACCATGTCGAACTACCCAAACTTAAACTGCTAGTGCACTTGCATTTGCAGATACAAAAAAGTTCAGATTATTGGCTGGATTGTGAGCATCTTTCAGTTCACTGTCAGAAATTGTAAATTTTGTGTTGTAGCAGCATTACTAATCAATTCAAAGACAACTGAAGAATCAACCAAATCCTAGTTTTGAAGTTTCTATTGAACTTTGCAGTTGTTTGTAACCAAATTCTCCGTTACATTCGTTCAACCATTGTGTATGTGTTAATTTTCTTGGCCACAGCAAATCCTATAACCAGCTACTGTACTTGCATTTGCATACGCACAGAATTCAGTTGTTTGTCAGCAACAAATACCTAAACGTGCCCAGGGATGAACTATTAGCTGTCCTAGACAGAATTTCTACAGATTCCGCATCAAAATTTACAGGTAGAGTAACGTCCCATGCTCTGAACCAAATTTGTGTTGCAGTATAATACCCTAATACCTATCAGTATCAAAGATTATCGAAGAATGAAACAAGTCCTACTAGTTTTGACGTTTCCATGGAACTCTGCAGATGTATGTACCAACATAACCGATAAAATTCATCTAGATCGTTGCACCATTGTGACTTTGTGAATGTTCCTGGCCATGGCCAATCCTAGTAACCAGCTACTGCACTTGCATTTCAGAGATAAATAATTTAGTTTCTTCTCAGGAACAAATTACTAAACGGGCCTATAGATGAACAATTATCTGTTACAGAGAGAAGTTTCTACATGTTTCCCACCCAAATTTACACACACAGTAAAGTCCCATGCTCTGAAACCAAATTTGGTTGCAGCATCATTATCAGTCAAATCAAAGCCTTGGAGAATCAAGCAAGTCCTACAGTACTAGTTTTGAACTTTGCATGGAACTCTGCAGATGTGTGTACCAACATAACCAATAAAATTCATCTAGATTCGTTGCTTCATTGTGAGTTCGTCAATTTTCTTGGCCATACCCAATCCAACCAGCTACTGCACTTGCACTTCAGAGACAAATAATTCAGTATCTTCTCAGGAGCAAACTACTAAACATGCCTAGAAACGAGCAATCAGCTATCATAGAGAGAAGTTTCTACTCTACATGATTCCCACCAAATTTACAGATACAGTAACGGCCCCTGCTCTGAAACCAAAAGATATGTGAGATTAACCAAGTACACATTTCCGTCCAGATTCAGTAACCAACTCTCAAATCGACTTGTGTACCTCTCGTTCAGAACCCAAAAGAAGGCGGTGGGGGATTAACCTAGCCTAAATTCCGTCTAGGTTCAGCAGCGAGCAATCAGTTAGTGCACGCACGCACTCGCGACGGAAGGAAGGAAGGAAGGAAGGAAGAGGACTAGGTGCTTACCGTCGGGACGGTCGCGCGGCCATGCGAAGTACTCCCAGTCCCACCTCTCCAAGTCGAACTTGGGGCGCTGAAGCCTCACCAGCGGATCTCGCACGGCGGCGGCGAACCACAGCTCCGGGCTCCTGCATTTTAATTCGCGAACAAACACCAAGAATCAGTTAACCCGATCGGAAACAGAGACAAATCCAGCAAGAAAGCGAGCGGCCCTTGAATTGACAGAGAAATAACGGAGGATGGCTCTGTTAGATTACTAAGACCTCTACGTGTTGCATCTAGTGAGTAATATCATCTAGTCTAATCGAGATGAACACTAAAGAGGAACAGCAGGATGCAAACCGTCGTGCTTGTTCGACGAGGAGCTCACCATGGCGGCGACGGGTGAGTGGCGGCGATGTGGGTGAAGCTTCCTGCCGCTACAGCGCCTCACCAGATCGGGTTGCTTAGGGTTTGTGTGTCGGTGGGGAGGGCGGCAGCGGATGAACCTTGGCATGCATGTCCTGGTCCCCACCTCTTTTATATGGTACTGGCGACAGGGGCCCGCCAAGCATATGTGGTTGGGCGTCCCCAATCAGGACACGAGACAGGGTCGTACTCGACCGTTGGGTCGAGGACGTGGAGATCAACTAACATTCTCCCCCTTGATCTAATCTTACTTTAATCTTAATCTTAGACTTAAATTTTTCTTAGTACCCATTTATCACATATTATCACATATAGCATGTCTCGTCATGATGGCCAGTTACGGCCCATCAGATTCAACAGCTACTACACACATTTCTATTTTTAAACAAATTCTTCCTCTAGACCCTTAATATCTAGGTATCATAGGCTTTTCCGTAAACCCATGCCGGCTACGTGTTCACTGAACACACTGGGTGGTAAGCCTTTGTAAGCGGATCCGCGAGCATTTTCTTTGTGCTTATATGCTCTAAACTGATGGTATGATTCTGGATTCTATCTTTCACAACATAATACTGATGTCAATGTGTTTGGCAGCATCACTTGACTTATTGTTGTGAGCATAAAATACTGTTGGCTCATTGTCGCAGTACATTCTAAGTGGTCTTTGAATGCTTTCTACCACTCTCAACCCAGGTATAAATTTCTTTAACCAGTTTGCCTCCCCCGAGGCCTCATAACATGCTACATACTCAGCAACCATCGTGGACGGTGTCATGATAGATTGCTTGAAGCTTTTCCACGATATAGGTCCACCTGCGAGAGTGAATACATAACCTGATGTGGATTTTCTTTAATCTACATCTACCGCATAGTCTGCATCTGAATACCCTTCTATCTCAAGGGAATCGGTTCTTCTGTATGTTAGCATGAGACCTTTTGTGCCTTGCGCATAACGCAATGTCTTCTTCACCATTTTCCAGTGATCTATTCCTAGATTACTTTGGAATCTGCCAAGTATCCCGGTAACAAAAGCTAAGTCAGGGCCCGTACATACTTGAGCATACATTAGGCTTCCGATAGCCGAAGCATATGGAACCACGTTCATTTGATCGATCTCATATTGGTTTCTGGGACATTGAAAATTCCCAAATATATCACCCTTGACTATAGGAGCAGGCGTGGAATTACTCGCATGCATACCATACTTATTTAGAATTTTCTCTAAGTATGCCTTTTGCGATAGTCCTAAAACCCATATTTGTCTATCTCGATGAATTTCAATTCCTAGAACGAATGAAGCCTCACCAAGATCTTTCATATCGAAGTTCGAGGACAAGAACTTCTTCGTCTCCAATAGTACACTAACATCACTACTAGCGATCAGAATGTCATCCACATATAGGATAAGGAAAATGAATTTCCCGTTCTTAAACTTTGCATATACCAATTGTCCTCTCTATTCTCATTAAATCCAAACTTTTAATTGTCTCATGAAACTTCAAGTACCATTACCTGGAGGCTTGTTTCAATCCATAAATGGATTTCTTCGGACGGCATCCCATATGTTCTTTTCCTTCCACGACAAAACCCTTGGGTTGTGCCATGTAAATTTTTTCCTCCAAGTCTCCATTTAAGAAGGCCGTCTTTACATCCATCTTATGCAACTCTAAATCATAGTGTTCCACTAACGCCATTATAATTCCAAAAAAAATCCTTACATGAGACCGGAGAAAATATCTCATTATAGTCTATTCCTTCTCTTTGAGTGAAGCCCTTCGCCAGCAAGTCGTGCTTTATATCTTTCAACATTCCCTCTAGAGTCACACATTGTTTTGTAGTCCCATTTACAGCCTACTGTTTTGGCTCCTTTAGGAATTTCTTCTAAATCCCATACTTTGTTGCTACTCATTGATCTCATTTCATCAACCATGGCCTCAAGCCACTTCGATGAATGAGCACTTCTTGAGGCTTCTTCAAATGTGGTGGGATCACCCTCCATTTGAACTTCTTCACTGACATAGATCTCAATCGTCAGGAATAGCCGGCTTTCTTGCTCTTTGAGACCTTCTAAGGTTCTCAACATCTGGCGCACTTTCTATGCGGGGCTGTTGCAGCTCTTTCTCATGTGGGGTAACATTCTCTCTATTTTCATTCGTTGTTGTCACAGGAGAACTAACAACAGGTGTCGCAATGACATTGTCCCGTGTCGGTGCAGCAGCAGCAGCAGGTATCGAGAAAAATGGTTCCTGGATCATCGGAGTGGGTGCATACACCCGCTTCTCCTCAAGGTTGATTTCTCGGGATACCGTGCTCCCCCTGATCATCTCATCCTCCAGAAACACAATGTGTCTCGTTTCTACAAACTTAGTGAGTCTGTCTGGACAATAGAAACGATAACCTTTCGACTTGTCTGGATAGCTAATAAAATGGCAACTTACTGTCTTAGGATCTAATTTCCCAATGTTTGGGTTAAAGAGTTTGGCCTCAGCTGGACAGCCCCACACTCGCAAATAATTGAGTGAAGGTTCTTGACTAGTCCACAACTCATATGGTGTTTTAAACACCGACTTACTAGGAACTCGATTAAGTATGTGAATAGTGGTTTTTAACGCCTCCCACAAACTAACCGGTAAAGTGGAGTAACTTAACATGCTTCTCACTGAAAGGACACATATGCCAGGGGGGGGGGAATAGGCGGTTTAAAACTTTTACGAGATGGGCTTAACAAATGCGGAATAAAACTAGCATTTACTTTGTCAAGCCCAAAGCCTATATACTATGGTTCACCTATGTGCACCAACAACTTATGCTAAGCAATATAAGCAACTAGGTGATAGCAAGATATATAACTTCAAGCACGATGTCTATCACCAAGTAAAGTGCATAAGTAAAGAGCTCGGGTATAGAGATAACCGAGGCACGCGAGGGAACGATGATTTATCCCGGAGTTCACACTCTTGCGAGTGCAAATCTCCGGTGGAGAGGTGCGGTGGCTTAGTGCTCCCGAACGCCACAATTGGCTTCACCTTGAGATGGGTTGCTCGATGCACCAACGCCACAAAGGCTCCACCCTAAGATGCGTAGACACACACACCGAGCGCCACGAAGGCGCCTCACCTAAATCTCCGGTGACCCTCGCCACAAAGGCCTAGGTCACGGTTCCACTAAGGGATTTCCGAGGCGGAAACCGGGCCAAAGGTTGGGGCACACATCCACAACTTAATTGGAGGCTCCCAACAAAGCACCACAAAGGTCTAGAATCCGTCTAGGGTTACAAGAACCCAAGAGTAACAACCTTCTTGCTTTCACCACCACGAATCACCGTGGAGAACTCAAACCGATGCACCAAATGCAATGGCAAGAACACCACAAAGATGCTCAAGTCCTTCTCTCTCAAATTCCAACAAAGTACAAAAGCTATTGGGGGAATAAGAGAGAAAGAACAAAGAGGAGAACACAAACTCCTCCAAGATCAAGATCTAGTGGGTTCCCCTCACAAAGAGAGGGATTTGATTGGTGAAGATGTAGATCTAGATCTCCTCTCTCTTTCCCTCAAGAATATGCAAGAATCATGGGAGGAATCAAGAACTAGGGCAAGCTTTGAAGGACAACAATGGAGGAGAGAGAGTGAACCAGCCAGCCCAAGGAGGAAGAAGGGGTGCTTAAATACCCCTCCCATCGAAATCTGACCGTTTGGGTATGCTCAGGCCGGATTTTTCGGGCCGGACGGCTAAGGACCAGAAAAAACATGCCCCTGGATGGGCGCCGGATATTTGGCCCCCTAGAAAACTGCAGAAACACCAAAACTAAAACGGGCATAACTTTAGCATCCGGACTCCGATTTTGATGATCTTGGGCTTGTTTTGAAGCTAGGAACAAGCTCTATAAGATCATGCAGGAAACCATCATAGTCCAACAAGGGAGGATAGAAAAAATTGATGAAAGGTTTGACCTATCTAAAAAAACATACCGGTAAAACCTCCAACCTCGAAAATGCAACAAGTTGCCCATGCAAAAACCATTTTCGATGAACTAGCTAGAGCTTGTCATGAGAATAAGCACAAGCTCTAAAACATCACATGGATAAGATCCAAATAAAACTAAGAAAGATCATGCAAGGATGCAAAGGTTTGAGCTCTCTCGAACGATACAATCGAGTTACTCACTCGATAGCCCTCTTGATAGTACGGCAACTAAACTATAAACCGGTCTCCAACTACACTATGAGACCGGTGAGAAAGAAACCCTATCAAGAGCAAACCTTATACTTGCGCATTCCACTTGAGCTCGATGATGACGATCTTGACCCAACAAGATGGAACGCCTTTCTTGATTGTGCTTGCTTGACGAAGTCTTGTGGATTGCTCCCTCATAATCCATCATGGGAGAGCTTCTTCTTCGGTGCATCTTCACATATCCATGAACACTATATGGAGAGCATGATTCAAGCAAATGATCTCTTCAAGATGGCTCACCTTGAACTTGCACTCCATTTCTTCATGGCAAGCTTCAAGTATATGATCTCTTCGAGTTGGCTCATCTTGACTTGCACTTCATTTCTTCATTCTTCATCATGTTGATGTCTTGAAGTAACTTGAGGGCTCACTTCATCTTCATCTTCAAGACATACTTGACACTTAACATCCTTCATCAATTTCTTCTTATTGCAACCTTGAAGCCAACATATGGTTCAAGCATTTCCTATGGACAACACCTACAAATATAACTCAATGCAAACATTACTCCATAGGGATTGTCATTAATTACCAAAACCACACATGGGGGCTCCATGCACTTTCAATCTCCCCCATTTTGGTAATTGATGACAACCTCTTTGAGAGGGTTTATATAAGGAATTTAAGTAACAAACAAGTTGAATATATAGAGCAAACTCCCCCATAATATATGCATGTGTGAATGATCTTGACTTTCATTGCATATATTGGCATTCAAAGCCTAGTGGAGTTTCCTCTAAATATTCAACTATGCAATGCAATAAAGGCACATGCTTAAGCACAAAGCAAAGACATAACCAAATTCCCTTAAACCCTCCAAACTTCTCCCCCATTGGCACCAATTGCTGAATTGGGTGAAAAATTTAGAAGACCAATATAGTGAGAGTTCCTCCATAGCATGTGCATTTCTCATAATTTGAGTGGAATCAAATGCATGTATCCAATGACGAATATTTGGAAGGAATCACACTATAGATGGGATCAAAGATTGCAAAAAGATAACAAAGTCAAGAAGCTTCAACAAATGAATCAAGCAACCAAATGAACCACAAAGAAGATACCAAAAGAAAGATAGATATTATGATAAGATCAAGAAGATTGCTCTATATAATATGAGGAAGCTCCCCAAGGTTTGTGCACAAAACTAGACAATTTGCATTAGAGTATAAAGTGCACAAACATGGAATCATCACTCCCTAATATCATTTAGAACAAAAGATACCAAGTGAATCAAACTCTAATGATCACCACAAAATAGTGCCTTAAATAAAATGAGGAATCTCCCCAAGGTACATGCATAAATTAAAATGTTGCATTTGAATACAATATGCATATGGAATCCTCACTCCTCATTACCATTTAAAACACAAACATTTGCAATAGATCATAGATAGAAAATTAAGCTTAACACTTGCAACAAATAAATGGTTGAGCAACAAGTAAGAGGCACCATAATAAAAGGCTCAACCAAGAGGATATGTGAAAGGCATGATAAAGCATATTATAAGACTATTACAAGGATGAGCAAAATGCATCATCATAGTCTTCAATGAATTATATTGCTTAGCATGACCAATCAACACGCAACAAATAAATAAGATATCAAATGGAGATGTATCATCTCTTATGTGTATAAGTTTCTCTAAGTGAGCAATATCACAAAGATATTTATCCACAAAGAAACATGCACACACAAAATAGATACACAAGAAATAAAGCATGATATCCAAGACGAAGTCATGCAATTACCAATAAGAATTTTGCTTAATAGCATGGCACTACAAGAAAAGTTGCCATGGCGAGACGAAGTTAGTCGCGAAGTAGTTCTTTGGTGTCTCATGGAAGCGATTTTGGTCCCTCGTGGTGCATGTCAAAACTTTTTTCGTTTTTGAGGCCACCTAGCCGCGAAAGCGGCCAAAACGTCGCGTATGGTGGCCGGGACGTGGTGCATCGCGAATTCTCGGGTTCGCCGGCCGAGTCAACGCAAATCCCGCAGGATGTAGGGCCCAGATGGCAGCCTCTCTAGCATTGTTTTTTTCTCGATCGCGCCATCTCGTTCAACGTTCTCCGATCGAGCCGTTTACGATGCGGGATCATGGGTCCCGCATGTCATCCTCTATGAACCAAAATTCTTTCTTTTCTTGGATTTTGACCCCCTGATTTCTGGCTACTTCCTTTTTCTTTTGATCCCTTGCCGCCTTGGAAACGTTGAGACCGCTGCTACTAAATGGGACCCGCATGTCATCCTCTATGTGCAATCAACTTTCTTTTCTTGGAGTTTTTTGGCACCTCAAATTTGGTCACTTGCCTTTTTCTTTCGATCCCTGCCGCCTCTCAAACGGTCCTACACTCAAATCCAGGACGCATGTCATCCTCTATGTACTATAAAACTTTCTTTTCTTGAATTATTTTTGGCACCTCATATTTGGTCACTTACCTTTTTCTTTCGATCCTGCCGCCTCTCAAACGGTGATACCGCTGCTGCTAAATGGGACCCGCATGTCATCCTCTATGTACTATAAAACTTTCTTTTCTTGAATTATTTTGGCTCCTCATATTTTCACTTGCCTTTTCTTTCGATCCTACCGCCTCTCAAACGGTGATACCTGCCGCTTTGCTAAATGGGACCCGCATGTCATCCTCTATGTACTATAAAACTTTCTTTTCTTGAATTATTTTTGGCTCGATATTTTTGAAGGAGATATGCCCTAGAGGCAATAATAAAGTGGTTATTATTTATATCTTTATGTTTATGATAAATGTTTATATATCATGCTATAATTGTGTTAACTGAAACATTAGTACATGTGTGATATGTAGACAACAAAGAAGTCCCTAGTATGCCTCTTAAACTAGCTTGTTGATTAATGGATGATTAGTTTCATAATCATGAACATTGGATGTTATTAATAACAAGGTTATATCATTATATGAATGATGTAATGGACACACCCAATTAAGCATAGCATAAGATCTCGTCATTAAGTTATTTGCTATAAGCTTTCGATACATAGTTACCTAGTCCTTATGACCATGAGATCATGTAAATCACTTATATCGGAAAGGTACTTTGATTACATCAAACGCCCCTGCGTAAATGGGTGGTTATAAAGGTGGGATTAAGTATCCAGGAAAGTATGAGTTGAGGCATATGGATCAACGGTGGGATTTGTCCATCCGATGACGGATAGATATACTGGGCCCTCTCGGTGGAATGTTGTCTAATGTCTTGCAAGCATATGAATAAGTTCATAAGAGACCACATACCAGTGCGAGTAAAGAGTACTTGTCGGGGACGAGGGGTTGAACAAGGTATAGAGTGATACGATGATCAAACCTCGGACAAGTAAAATATCGCGTGACAAAGGAATTGGTATCGTATGTGAATGGTTCATTCGATCACTAAAGTCATCGTTGAATATGTGGGAGCCATTATGGATCTCCAGATCCCGCTATTATTGGTCGGAGTGAGTACTCAACCATGTCCGCATAGTTCACGAACCGTAGGTGACACACTTAAAGTTGGATGTTGAAATGGTAGTACTTGAATATGGAATGGAGTTCGAATATTTGTTCGGAGTCCGGATGAGATCCGGACATCACGAGGAGTTCCGGAATGGTCGGAGAATAAGATTCATATATAGGAAGTCATATTCCAAGTTTGGAAATGATCGGTGCATTATGGTTCTAGAAGGTTCTAGAAAAGTCGGAAGAATGGCACTGGAAAGAGTCCCGAAGAGACTCCACTTGCATGACCAGCCAACCCTAGGGGAGGGTCCAAGGTGGACTCCCCTAGGGTGGCCGGCCAACCCACCTCAAGGAAAGGTGGGAGTCCCACCTTGAGTGGGACTCCCTCCTTGTAGGTTTCCCACATATGGGAGGTTTTAGTGTTGGGGTCTTATTCGAAGACTTGGACTAGAACTCTTGGGGCTTCCACCTATATAATGAGGGGCATAGAGAGGGGGCTGGCCACTTCAAGCCTCAGCCTTGGCCGCACCCCTTAGAGGGCGGCGCCCAACCCCCTCTCTCCCAAACACTAGCGGTCTCTCTCCCTCCACATCCTTGCAGCTTTAGCGAAGCTCGCGGATTTCTCCACCGCCAGACACCACGCCGTCGTGCGTCGGATTCAGAGCTACTACTTCGCTGCCCGCTGGAGCAGGGAGGTGGACGTCGTCTTCATCAACAACCGAACGTGTGGCCGTACGGAGGTGCTGCCCGTTCGTGGCGCCGGAACCGATCGTGATCAAGATCTTCTACGCTTTTGCAAGCGGCAAGTGATCGTCTACCGCAGCAATAAGAGCCTACTCTTATAGGCTTTGGAATCTCTTCAAGGGTTAGTCTTGATCATCCCTCGTTGCTACCGTCTTCTAGATTGCATCTTGGCTTGGATTGCGTGTTGCGATAGGAATTTTTGTTTTCTATGCTACGTTATCCTACAGTGGTATCAGAGCCGTGTCTATGCATAGATGGTTGCACGAGTAGAACACAATGTTTTTGTGGGCGTTGATGCTTATGTTATCTTTAGCTTGAGTACTTTGCATCTTTGTGGCATAGTGGGATGAAGCGGCTCGGGCTAACTTTACATGACCGCGTTCATGAGATTTGCTCACGCTTGACATGCAACTTGTATTGCATAAGTGGCTTTGCGGGTGTCTGTCTCTCTACTATAGTGAAGATTCAATTTACTCTTCTATTGACAACACTAGTATCACCGTTGTGGTTCATGTTCGTAGGTAGATTAGATCTTACTCGAAAACCCTAAACCACGTAAAATATGCAAACCAAATTAGAGACGTCTAACTTGTTTTTGCAGGGTTTGGTGATGTGATATGGCCATATTGTGATGATGAATATGTATGAGATGATCATTATTGTATTGTGGCAACCGGCAGGAGCCTTATGGTTGTCTTTAATTTTCATGTTGAGTAGTATTTCAAAGTAGTTGTAATAGTTGCTACATGAGGTGAACAACCATGAAGCCGGCGCCTTGAACGCTACGCCGACGATGATGGAGATCATGCCGAAGATGATGGAGATCATGTCCGTGCTTTGGAGATGAAGATCAAAGGCGCAAAGACAAAAGGGCCATATCATATCACATATGAATTGCATGTGATGTTAATCCTTTATGCATCTTATTTTGCTTAGATCATGACGGTAGCATTATAAGATGATCCCTCACATTAATATCAAGATAATAAAGTGTTCTTCCCTCGTATGCACCGTTGCATTGTTCGACGTTTTGAAGCATCTCGTGATGATCGGGTGTGATAAACTCAACATACAACGGGTGTAAACCATGTTGCACACGGAATACTTAGGTTTGCTTGCGAGCCTAGCATGTACAGACATGGCCTCGGGACAACGGAAGCCGAAAGGTTGAACACGAGTCATATGGATGATATGATCAACATGTTGATGTTCACCATTGAAGCTACATCATCTCACGTGATGATCGGTTTTGGTGTAGTGGATTTGGATCGTGTACCACTTAACAACTATGAGGGATGTTGTATTAAGTGGGAGTTCATTAGTAATTAGATTAAAACATGAACTAATTATCATAAACATAGTCTGAGTAGTATTTTGAATTAATTTTGTAGTATTGGCATCCGTTTTTCTACCATGCGCTAGTCTTATTATTGAGATAGAAATACTGTTAAAATCTGACAAGAAACTTTACGGATTGGTACCGTATTGTTAAAGAATCAAGAATTGATTAAGTCCTATTGCAAACTTTTAGTAAACCTCATTGTTGAGTCAAAGAACTATGGTTTCAATTAGTACCTAAAGTTATCTTGTCTCCGTCAAACTTGAAGTTCAAATTTGTTTGAAAAGTAAGGAGCTGAAAATTTAGTTTTCAGAAATAATCAAGGTATGAGATATATGATATCTAAGACCTTATTACAAGATGATAGAATATAATTTGGTGAGACTACATAAACTCATAAGTTTTATGGGAATGTATGAAGGTTGAAGACGCCAGGCGTCACAATCCTCCAACTATTGGGGCACTAATAATATTCGCGTATCCATGAAGTTATCATCCTTAGTATACACCGTTGCTAATACTCGTCGTTTCGAAGCATCTCGTGATGATCGGGTGTCATAGATTCCACGAGTGCATACAACGGGTGCAAGCCAGGTTTGCACATGCGAATACTAAGGTTAAACTTTACGAGCCTAGTATGTACAGACATGGTCTCGGAAAGTCGTCATGATATGATGGATAAAATTATGAGTGAAATTGTTCATCATATTACAAAGTTACTAATAGTGAAATCTGGAACACTTGTCATATGATGATCAACTTCAAAGTAAGAACCTCAAGGTTATTGGTATTTGACCAACAAATCTAGAAGTCTATGATGTTGAAGTGTTTTCTGAATAATGAGGAAAGCTAAAAGAGAAACTATAAAAGATATTTTGGCAGAAAGAAAAGAAAAGACTAGAAAGTCTAGCTCGGTGTATATAAATGATATACATGTTATGGTTGTATTCCTAGTTTGGTCACACAATGAAATTCTTGGGTATTTATACCATATTGGTTGGTATGAAGTGTCATGCAAAACAACGCAATACAAGAATACAATGGCCTAAGTGACTGACAATGAATATGATAGGAATACACGTCTGGAACAAAAAAATAAAGTGTTATTATGTTAATCGTTGGTATTCTATCTAGCCCTTAGAATTTATAATAAAGAACTTAATAATTGTTATTTTGCTCTGGTCAAATGAAAACAATGAGTTGTTCAAATTATGACATTACTCCATGTTCGATGGATAAG
Source organism: Lolium multiflorum (assembly GCA_030979885.1). Lineage (NCBI taxonomy): Eukaryota > Viridiplantae > Streptophyta > Magnoliopsida > Poales > Poaceae > Lolium > Lolium multiflorum. The sequence goes on from CM061747.1 coordinate 156,340,069, forward strand.
TTATTATAAATCTTAATGGTGAAACACACATACATAACAACTGACGCTAAAATGCCATAAGACAAATGATTTGAATTCCACTTATTTGTGGAACCGCCATTTAGGTCATGTTAGAAAGACGCATGAAGGAACTCCATGCAAATGGATTTTGGAGTCACTTGATTTTTAATCATTTGACGCTTGCAAATCTTTTCTAAAGAGAATGATTAAAATACCGTTCATAGGCCAAAATTTGAACGGGCAACTAACAGTGGAAAAATACATGATGATGTATGTGGTTCACTGGGCATAGTTGTGTGCGGGAGATTCTTCTACTTCATGAAAACTTTCAACAATGAATTGAGTATATATGTGGATATATTCAATAAGGAAGAAGTTTGAAACATTTGAATGGATTCAAATAAATTTCAGCATGAAGTGGAAATCATCGTAATAGAAAAGTCAAATATCTATGATTGGATCATGGTAGAAATATTTGAATTACGAGTTTAGCGAACATCTAAGAGAATTATGAAATTGTTCTACAACTCACATTTCTTGGAGTATCATAATGATGATATAGTATCGAGATATGTATCCAAACCTTGTTGGATTAATGATGAGATAAAATATTATGACGCCATTATATTTTTGTGGATTATGCTTTAGTGACTACCGCTTTTACATGAATAGAGCATCATCATGATCCGTTGAAATGACACCATACGAGTTATGGTATGGGTATAAACCCTAATAGTCTTTCTTTAAATTTTGGTCTAAGAGTTTACAACCAAAATCGGATGAATGTCTTTGTTGGTTATCCCAGAGATTTGATTGGGAATTCTTCCCACGAGACAAAGACAAAAGTGTTTGTCAATGTTTCTTATTTCCAAGAAATTGTTTCTAGTGAAATATTTGAGTGGGAGGACAATATAATTTGATAAGGTTTATGAACCTGAGCATAATGATCAGAGTAGCGCAGCATCGGAATTTGTTTCGGAAGCGGCCACGACAATCATGGCTCCCATGACTACAAAGTGTTTTAGCCATGGAGATCGAAGTACATATTGAACCTTGTAGGTATGGTTTACTTTGTGATCAAATAAATGATTTGTGAACAAAGGATTGATTTTGAATAATGATAAACCAACTACAAACAAATAAGTTATGATGGGCCCTGACTCCGTTAAAATGGCCATGCGCCATGAAATCCATAATAGATGAATACTTTTTGAAAGTAAATGGATCTATAGACTTGGATGAAATATCCTTAAAGAAGCTCGACTTGTCGAAAAATTGTTTACGACAAAGTTCAAAGAGTTGACTACGATAAGATTAGATCTTCGTAGCAATGCTTATAGTCTATGTGGATTATTCTAGTAATCGCTACGTATTTCTTTCATGAGATATGATAGTAGGATGGCAAATACATTACTTAAGAAGTGTGTATTAAAGGTGTATACAAGATACAACCAAAAGTTTTGCTGTCAGTAGAATACTAGATAGGTATACAAACTTCAATTGGATGAAGTAAGTATCAGAGTTGGAATCTTCACCGGATATAGTCAAAGAGTTTGATTTCATCAAGAGACGATGAAAGAGGCTTGTATTTGCAAGAAATTAAGTGGGAGCGCTGAGACATATTTATAATACTTTATGTAGGTGACATATAGTTGGTTATAAATGATGTAATTATATACTTGATTAAAAGGTTTCATTGAGAAATTAATTTCAATGAAAGAATATGGACTGAAACATATTTAGTGTCAATATCTATGAAGATAGATTGAAACACATAATATGTTTAAGTCAAAGTACATAAAATGGATATTGAAGTAGTTCAATATATAAATATTAAGAAAATGTTCTTATCATGTTAAGTTTTAACAAGACTTGAATGTATCTGACACTCAATGAGTAAAAACACATGAGTGATTATAGATCACGAATAATATGTACACAATCAGATGTCATGTGCTATAAAGTGTTATGAGCATATACCAGAATGATTCATATGATGATCATTGGACGACAGTAAGAATTCCTTGAGTACTTTAGAAGAACTAAGGATATATATATATATAGTTTTGTATGAGAAATGACAAACAAATCAGGTGTTACACCGATATTGGTTTTGTCACATATAAAATATAATTTCAATCTCAAATTAGACTAAGTGTTGTTTAAAAGGTAGCACAATGAGCTAGAAGTTGTCTATGCTAGATTTAGAAGAGTTCTAAATATTGTGGCGGATTCTACAAAAGAAGGCAGAGTATGTCATTGTTTTGACAATGACAAAGGATGTTAAGTCAAGAGGTTCTTTGAGAACTTGGTGTAGTTCCGACAGAGTCAGAACTTTAAAGCTATATTGTGTGTGACAATATTAGTGACATATTTCAGACCGCGGAATTAAGGTTCCACCAGAAGACCAAACATATTTAATGCCGACTCATTTGGAAATGAGTGATGCGTTGAGACGCAAATGAATTACAAAATACATACGTTTCTGAGCGTGTCAGATCCGTTGACTAAAACCTCTCCGTGAGCAATACATGATAAAACCAGAAGGCCAAGGTGTTATATCTTTACAAATGTAAAACTAGATTATTGACTCTAGTGCAAGTGGGAGACTGAAGGAGATATGCCCTAGAGGCAATAATAAAGTGGTTATTATTTATATCTTTATGTTTATGATAAATGTTTATATATCATGCTATAATTGTATTAACCGAAACATTAGTACATGTGTGATATGTAGACAACAAGAAGTCCCTAGTATGCCTCTTAAACTAGCTTGTTGATTAATGGATGATTAGTTTCATAATCATGAACATTGGATGTTATTAATAACAAGGTTATATCATATATGAATGATGTAATGGACACACCCAATTAAGCGTAGCATAAGATCTACGTCATTAAGTTATTTGCTATAAGCTTCGATACATAGTTACCTAGTCCTTATGACCATGAGATCATGTAAATCACTTATATCGGAAAGGTACTTTGATTACATCAAACGCACTGCGTAAATGGGTGGTTATAAAGGTGGGATTAAGTATCGGAAAGTATGAGTTGAGGCATATGGATCAACGGTGGGATTTGTCCATCCCGATGACGGATAGATATACTCTGGGCCCTCTCGGTGGAATGTCGTCTAATGTCTTGCAAGCATATGAATAAGTTCATAAGAGACCACATACCACGTACGAGTAAAGAGTACTTGTCGGGAGACGAGGTTGAACAAGGTATAGAGTGATACCGAAGATCAAACCTCGGACAAGTAAAATATCGCATGACAAAAGGAATTGGTATCGTATGTGAATGGTTCATTCGATCACTAAAGTCATCGTTGAATATGTGGGAGCCATTATGGATCTCCGGATCCCGCTATTGGTTATTGGTCGGAGTGAGTACTCAACCATGTCCGCATAGTTCACGAACCGTAGGGTGACACACTTAAAGTTGGATGTTGAAATGGTAGTACTTGAATATGGAATGGAGTTCGATATTTGTTGGAGTCCCGGATGAGATCCCGGACATCACGAGGAGTTCCGGAATGGTCGGAGAATAAGATTCATATATAGGAAGTCATATTCCAAGTTTGGAAATGATCCGGTGCATTTATGGCAGGTTCTAGAAGGTTCTAGAAAAGTCCGGAAGAATGGCACTTTGGAAAGTGGAGTCCCGAAGAGACTCCACTTGCATGACCAGCCAACCCTAAAGGGGAGGAGTCAAGGTGGACTCCCTAGGGTGTGGCGGCCACCCACCTCAAGGAAAGGTAGGAGTCCCACCTTGAGTGGGACTCCCTCCTTGAGTAGGTTTCCCACATATGGGAGGTTTTAGTGTTGGGGTCTTATTCGAAGACTTGGACTAGAACTCTTGGGGCTTCCACCTATATAATGAGGGGCATAGAGAGGGGGCTGGCCACTTCAAGCCTCAGCCTTGGCCGCACCCCTTAGAGGGCCGGCGCCCAACCCCCTCTCTCCCCAAACCCTAGCGGTCTCTCTCCTCCACCACATCCCGCACGCTTTAGCGAAGCTCCGCCGGATTTCTCCACCGCCACCGACACCACGCCGTCGTGCTGTCCTTCGGATTCAAGGAGCTACTTCCGCTGCCCGCTGGAACAGGAGGTGGACGTCGTCTTCATCAACAACCGAACGTGTGGCCAGTGCGGAGGTGCGCCGTTCGTGGCGCGGGCCGTCGTGATCAAGATCTTCTACGACGCTTTGCAGCGGCAAGTGATCGTCTACCGCAGCAATAAGAGCCTACTCTTATAGGCTTTGGAATCTCTTCAAGGGTTAGTCTTGATCATCCCCTCGTTGCTACCGTCTTCTAGATTGCATCTTGGCTTGGATTGCGTGTTCGCGATAGGAATTTTTTTGTTTTCTATGCTACGTTATCTACATTTTTTCCTTGCCTTTTTCTTTCGATCTCATGCCACGTTTGAACGTTGAGGAACCCTGTGGCTCATGGGACCCGCATGTCATCTGTATGTACTATAAAGTTCATTTTCTTGGTTTTTTTCACCTGATTTTTGGCAATTTATTTTTTCTTTTGATCCCTACGCCTCTCAAACGGTGATACCGCTGCTGCTAAATGGGACCCTCATGTCATCCTCTATGTACTATAAAACTTTCTTTTTTGAATTATTTTTGGCTCCTCATATTTGGTCACTTGCCTTTTTCTTTCGATCTCATGCCAAGTTTGAAACGTTGAGGAACCTGCTGGCTCATGGGACCCTCATGTCATCCTCTATGTGCTATAAAAGTTTATTTTCTTTATTTTTTTCACCCTCTGATTTTTGGCTATTTCCTTTTCTTTGATCCTTGTGGAAAACGTTGGGTAAGGCTGTGACTCATGGGACCCGCATGTCATCCTCTATGTACAATCAACTTTCTTTTTCTTTTGATCTCAAGTCGCATTTGAAATGTTGAGACCGCCTGCTGCTAAATGGGACCCGCATGTCATCCTCTACGTACAATAAAGTTTCTTTTCTTGGATTATCTTTGGCTCGATATTTTTGTCACTTGCCTTTTTCTTCCGATCTCGTCGCCTTTGAAACGTTGAGTAAGCTCGGCTCATGGGTCCCGCATGTCATCCTCTACGAACAATAAAAGTTTCCTTTCTTGGAGTTATTTTTACCCTAATTTCGGCTGTTGCCTTTTTCTTTTGATCTCACCCCGCATTTGAAAAGACGCTGTTGGCAGGTCGGTCCATGTCATCCTCTATGAACAATAAAAGTTTCCTTGATGGATTTATTTTGAACCCCTAATTAATTTCTGGATATTTCCTTTTTTTTCTTTGATCTGCTGCCTCATGGGTCCACATGTCATCCTCTCGAACGGTAAATGTTTATTTTCTTGGATTTTGTTGACCAAACGATTTTTGGCTTATTTTTCTTTCGATCTGCTGACCTTTAAAACGTTGAGGATGCTGCTGGCTCACGGGTCCCACATGTCAACCTCTATGAACAATAAATCTTTGAGGATGCTGTGCCTCATGGGTCCCGCATGTCATCCTCTCGGAACGAAAATGTTTCTTTTCTTGGATTTTTACCAATAGATTTTGGTTTTATTTTCTTTCCATCTGCCGCCTTTAAAACGTTGGCTAATGTTGGCTCCTTGGGTCCCCGATGTGCCCTACGTGTCTACGGGTACTTCTATTCTTGTAGGCAGTGTTGGGCCTCAAGAGAGGTTTGTAGAACAGCGACAAGTTTCCCTTAAGTGGATTACCCAAGGTTTATCGAACTCGGAGGAAGAGGTGAAAGATATCCCTCTCATGCAACCACGCAACCACAAGAAGTCTCTTGTGTCCCCAACACACCTAATAGGTGCACTAGTTCGGCGAAGAGATAGTGAAATACAAGTGGTATGAATGAATATGACCCGACAACGGCGAAGAAAATAGCTTACTGGCGTGCGATTGATGTTAGTAATATTAGAGTAAACATGCGTTGTATAATCACGTAGTCATGTAACAACAGTGATAGCGGTATTTAGGAACAAGGCCTAGGGATTAGACTTTCACTAGTGGACACTCTCAACTTTGATCCCATAACAGAATAAATAAATGCATACTCTACACTCTCTTGTTGGATGATGAACACATTGCGTAGGATTACGAACCCTCAATGCGGAGTTAACAAGCTCCACAATTAAATGTTCATATTTAAGTAACCTTAGAGTGTAAGATAGATCAATGCGACTAAACCAAGTACTAGCATAGCATGCACACTGTCACCTTCATGCTTATGTAGGAGGAATAATACACATCAATACTATCATAGCAATAGTTAACTTCGCAATCTACAAGAGATCATGATCATAGCCTACGCCAAGTACTCACACGGTGCACACACTGTCACCTTTACACACGTGGAGGAGGAATAAGTACTTTAATAACATCACTAGAGTAGCACATAGATGAATAGTGATACAAAACTCATATGAATCTCAATCATGTAAGGCAGCTCATGAGATTATTGTATTGAAGTACATAGGAGAGGATGAACCACATAGCTACCAGTCCACCGAGCCTCAGTGGAGAACTACTCCTCTTCATGGGAGCAGCGACGGTGATGAAGATGGCGGTGGAGATCGCGAGCGGTGTCGATGGAGAAGCCTTCGGGGGCACTTCCCCGTCCCAGGGGCGTGCCGGAGAGACTCCTGTCCCCAGGATCTTGGCTTCGCGATGGCGGCGGCTACCGAACTTTTGCGTACCGTGGCTTCCTACGTCGGGGTTTAGGTCAGGACCTTTAAATAGGCGAAAGGGAGCCTCGGAGGGGCACAGGGCCACCACACCTTCTATGAGCCCCCGCGCCCCCCTGGGGCGCGCCGGGGTGTGGTGTGGGGCCCCGGGGGCTTCCCTCACCAGCGGCTCTCGGGTGTTACGGATGGTTCGGGAAAAATAGGAACACAGGCGTTGATTTAGGTAGATTAGAAATGTTTAGATTATAGGATTTACGAAACCAAAAACAGCAGACGAGAGCGGCACTTCGGCATCTTGTTAATAGGTTAGTTCCGAGAAAATGCACGAATATGACATAAAGTGTGCATAAAACATGTAGATATCATCAATAAAGTAGCATGGAACATAAGAAATTATCGTTACGTTGGAGACGTATCATTCATCAAGAAACATATGATATCTTGATTATTTTGCAGACAATAAACAATGTATTGCGCTCTGAGCTATTTCAAACGGATAATTAAATCTTTATTTTTACATAAACAAACTTATATGTTGAATCTCCTGGTTTTTTTGTCTTTGCGAAGCATAGGACTTTCCTGTTTTTTTAGAAAATTCGGAACTTTCCTGTTTTGGAGTGGGCTGAAATTGTACGAGCCAAAAGGCCAATCGGGATAGTTCGAAAGCTTGAATGTAATCCGAGATGCGACCCCAGTGGTTTGCATTCCCTCTTATACAAGTTCCTGAGTGATCCCACTATATTACGTATACGGGTCCATCCTAAGCTCCAGCATTAACTATCCTACATGTGTTGCTCATTACAAGTTTATATCCAGAAACATCTTGATTTGCATCCCCTTCACTATAAGTTCGGGAGTATTATTTAGTTCACGGCCAAAATGAAGTAATTGCACTTGGCACATGTTGGTTCACATTCCCTCTTTAGCTTTTGCCATACGTAACTTCTATTTTTTGGTTTACATTCCTGCTCTATAGATGTAGCCATCATAACTTCATCTTGCTCGGTCGTTGTTACAAAATTTATAGCCTGCTACTATGTTGTTCATGCCAATTTGTACTCCTAAACATGTTGGTTTGCATGGGACTCGCTTGTTAGTAAGTCTGTTGTTTCATTCTAACATGCTCTGTTATATTGGCTGTTGGTATACGGCATGCACTCTTTGTTTGCTTATTGTGCGCATTACAATGATCTTGTTATAACGACGAAATGATGAGTTCCAAATTCTTTGCCAAACAATATTGCGGTGTCTTTGCGTTTCCATTGTTGCTGTCTTAACTTGTAATGTCTTTGTTCGGATATAGGTGCTGCATGGACAACTTAAAAGATTGCCGGATCGCTTCATTGTATTGCTAGGTTTAATTACCATTCAATTTCTGTGGGTTCTGTAATATTTTTCAAAGCCTTGCGAAGCTGATGTAATATTTAGTTAGTTTTTGCAGTTCCGCGCATATTTTCTTTGGTGCTTGTGGTAAGTGAGGCTGTCCGACAGAAATCAATGCTGCGT